>JZKD02S1194429.1:0-17364 GCA_000966675.3 Picea glauca | reverse complement strand
ATTTGGGATCATCCAACTCAAACTCTAATATTTTAGGTTCTTCTTTCCTTGGTAGGAATTTCTATTTGGGAACATCTTTAAACTCTCTAAAAACAACATCCCAACTGTAAATAGTATTCTTAGTTTATGGGTTCCAAATCTTATAACCTTTCATACCATCTTTATAACCAATAAATATACACTTTTCAACTTTATTATCCAGCTTACTCCTATTTTCCTTTGGAACATGTACATAAGCATCACAACCAAACATTATGAGATGTTCAAGAGAGGGTTTTTTACCAGTTCATACCTCATGCAAAGTTTTGTTTACCAATGTTGATGAGGGTGATCTATTTACCAGGTAACATGCATTACCCACTACCTCTACCTAGAATTCATGTCCTAACCCAACACCATTGAGTATGCTCCTTGTTTTTCCATAAACGTCATGTTCATCCTTTTTACAACCTCGTTTTGTTGAGGTGTGTACAGAGTAGTCTTCTGCCTTGCTATACCACACTTCTTACAAAACTCTTCAAATTCATTCCCACATAATTCTCCACCATGATCTATCCTCAACACCTTTATTTTCATCTCTGTCTGGTTTTCTTCCAGAGCCTTAAACTCTTTAATTTTATCAAATACCTCATATTTCTTCCTAAGAAAATAAATCCATGTATTCCTTGAGAAATCATCTATGAATGAAACATAATACACATGTTTACCTAGTGATGGAACAAGCACAAGTCTGAACACATCACTTTGTATCAACTCTAAGATCCCCTTTTCTCTTGTAGCACCAGATGGGAATCTTACTCAATTTTGTTTACCATACATGCAATGTTCACATAAATCAAAATCCAATGTGCAATTAGACATACCTTCAACCATACCTTTACCATGTAGTATTCGAAGGCCTTTTTCTCCAATATGTCCCAGCCTTTGATGCCACAACATGGCCTTCTTTCCAGAGATAGTATGGATCATATCTTCTTTATTTCTCTACTCGGGGACAATAGAACTTTACACCCATTAGTATAAGTGCTTCCCAATAACTTGTACAGAGTTCCACATTGAACTCCCCTCATCAAAACCATTGCTCCGTGTACCATCTTGCAAGTGCCATTTCCCAATAAAGTATCCACACTTGCATCATCCAAATTGCTTATAGATATTAAGCTCATGACTAGATATGGAATGTGCATAACTCCAGGGAGATTTCTAATCCTTCCATATTTCAGTGACAACTTAACCCTTCCACGTACCATGATTTTTGTTGTTGAGTCATCTTCTAGGAACTCCTCACCACCATTGTACTTTTTGTATTCATAGAAGCACTCCCTGTGAGGAGTCATACGAAATAATGCACCTAATTCAATCAACCATACATCATGATATGCATGTGTACATGTAGATGTTAGGTAAACATCACCTCCTTCTTTTGTGGAGGTTTTGCCTCTGTGGAAGAGGCATAATCAAATCCCTTTGCTTTATAAACATGATTAGACCTGTAATATTCCTTATAATGCCCAACTTTACCACATTTCCAGCATTTCCTGAAAGATTTTCCTGGGGTTTTAGATTTACCTTTGGATTTAGATCTCTCCTCCCCTGAAGACTTTTTTTATTTCTATCTTGGGGACGACCTCTTACAAATAAAGCATATGTGTTATGACTATCCATGCTTTTCCACCTCATATCTTTTGATAACAAGGATGAAACTACATCCTCATACTTCAATGCAAATTGAGTGGTACTAGCAATTGCTACAACCAAATTATTCCAGGAGTATGGCAAAGAACATAACAAATTAATACATTTATCTTCTTCTGCAATCGTAATATTAATAGAGACAAGTTGACTTACCAAAGTATTAATGAAGGCATTTAGATGTTCTATCACAAAATATCCATCTTCCATCCCAAGATGATACAACTTCTTTTGAAGAGACAACTTGTTTAACAAGGATTTTAACTAATACAAATTCCCCAACTTTTCCCATAGTTCCTTAGCTATAGATTCTCCTGACACATTTAGTAAGATTGAATCTGCCAAACAAAGTCGAATCGTACTCCTTGCTCTTTTATATAGCTTCTCCCAATATTCTTTCTACATACAGGTAGATTGAGTATTAGTAGTCTATGTACCAATAGATTGTGTACCAATAGGTTGTGTACTAGTAGGTTGTGTGCCAAGATCCACAATGATTCATTGTTCTTTGTCTACAAGAAGAGCCTCCATCTTAAGCTTCCATAACTCAAAGTTTTGACCATTAAACTTCTCAATCTTGATTCTAGAACTGCTCACTTCTTTTTCAACACACAAATCACCATTGCAAAGCTCCCATTGAACCTAAGTTTATCACAAACCAAAGATAAACTTGATCTATCAAGACCAAGCCAAACCCCCAACAACAAAGGCATCCCCCTGAAGCCAAAAACGTGTTATGATACCGCATGTAGGTTTTAAACCAGTGAAGTAAAGCAATGCATACAAATTCTTAAGGAAAACATAAATTAATCAATGGCTCATACACATAGTACACAATGATTTACGTTGGAAACCATTAACTGGGAGAAAACCAACCTTCCTTGGTGCCACACCTCTCAACTCTTCATTGTATTAATTTCACCATTCATAATACAATATATACATTATTTTAGGTATTTTGCAGCTACCAAAACCCTAATCTTGAAACTAAAGTGGGAATTCTACCTAAGCATGAAAAACATTGCCCACCTCAACTCTACCCTGGTCACATTGTGCTTCCCCAAGTTGAAGACAATGTGTGGGACTTCTACCTAAGCATGAAAAATGTTGCCCACACATGCTCTACCTTGGTTGGCATGTTCACTTAGTTATTATTTTATGGGCCCTTAGTTTTTTGCGAGAAACATTTCATTTTTCTCGGGATCCCTGGGTGAGCATATGGAAGGTTTATGATTGGATTTTATCATTTTCCAGCTACAATCCTTTGGGCCTTTAGCCCCTTCTTCCCATGAAATGAGGTACAATCCCTTCTTGGGTCAATGTGGCCCGAAAACCCAAAAGATGAGGAAACAGAGGGATAGAAACATGGAAAGTGGAAAGTATGTGCGAGAATGGTACGATGACTCATCAAGGAGACCCCCCAGTAGCAACCCTTTCCTTGAGGGTGACCACTTACTAGGACAACAATGTCAACCACCAAGGTGAAATAAAGCAAAGAGCATAATTTCCAAGGAAATGTTTTCAAAGTCAAGGAAGAACTCTTTGCAACATATTCAAATGCTTCATTTATTAAAATGACACTTACCACAACATTGGACTCGTTACCCCATGGAGCAAGACGGTTGTCCTTTGTGAGCCAAGCTGGTGTCATGAATGGTGAAACCATCGATCTCAAGGTGTTGGGTGGTGTGATGTGGGGATTTGTCTGCTGGTCTATCTCTCGGTACTCCATGTCGACAACCTGAGGGCTTCAAGACATCATCTCCTTAGTTATCCCTAGAAATGGGGGATAACATGTAGCTCCTAGTTGGGGACATGTGCTTGTTGTAGAGTGCATAAAAACTGTAGCATCTTATGGTAAGACCTGTGCCTAAACACATTGAAAGAGACAAACAAGTTTGCGAATCTAGGATGGCACACTCATCCTTTGTTCATATAACCAAAATCTCAAAAATCAAAATTGACAACTAATCTTGAAAAAAAAAATTGCACTTTTTTCAAAATTTCTAAACTAACATGTAACATGATGAAAGCAAATGATGTAAATCAATAATGCAAAAATGCAAGTAGATAAAAATGAAAGATCAGATATGGCATGCAAACATTAGTAAATGCAACTAAATTATCATGAACAAGCAAATGCAATGCAAGGGAAAGTAGATGACTTGCCTATGTACTTGGGCCCTGGGCCCTAAGGAAGTTAGGTTCCTTGAACATAGGGTCAGAGAAGAGACCCATCAATTGGTAATGACATCTTTCTACCATCCATGACTGACAAGTAGTAGCTTCCCTTCTCAGACTTCTTCTTGACAATGTAAGGACCAAGCCATAAAACATCATTATTCTTATCATACTTGGGCTTGCCCTTCATCTTATCCCACACGAGTGCAAGTCTCCCTTCATTGAAGTTAATTTAAGGTGTGTTCTCAATGTAAGGGTATGAAGGTGGTTCTGCATTGACCATATCTTTCATGACCCTTTCATGTTCTTTATCTCTTTTATCTTCTTCTTTCTTTAGTATCTTGATGGACCCCGACTCTTTTCCTTGGAATTTTGCAAGTTTTTCTTTGTATTCATTTGTCCTTGGAAGTAGTGTATCTATGCAGTCTTCCTACATAAAAGGCAGGTCTTGTGGATCATGCTCTATGGTATGTGGAGCCTCAGTAAAGTCATCCTTGCTACAGTAGTCAGGATCATTATGATCCAACACATGTTTCTTGGACACCTCTCGGTTATAGAGAATATCAAAAGTGCCGTCTCCCATAGGAATATGTGGGACGACCTTCTCTGTTGGTCGAGGTGGAGCTTCATTTCTTGGCTGAGACGAAGATTACTTCTCTGGTGGTGGACGAACTGGAACTTGTGGTGGAGGGTCAAGAGTTTTATTCCTTCTTGCATATGTCAATATTTCCCTCTTCTTCAATTCTTTCATTTAATATTCGGTCAACTAAATAAGCACTCCGAGCCAACCTTCTCTTGCTCCCCTGTTCCTCACTTCATCAAGTTGTTCCTACATAATGTCCACATACTCATCATCCTGGAAAGTTCAAATTGTGTCTATAAAGTTCATATTGTCAGGGGAGTCCTCCTCTCATCTGGGACATTCATCTTCTAAATGGGGTTCTTGACAAGGAGAAGAATATGGCGATTCCTCCAAATTGACCATCCCAATGAGGTTCAAAGTATCAGGATCCCTTGCCTCTTGTTGAGTTTTTTCCTTCCAACCTGTAGCATCCCTCTATTGTCTGACAAATGGAGGTCTTAGAGAAGATTGATTTATTTCTAGACTTTTTAATCGGTTCATAACTTGATTATGAGTTTGAACGAACTGAGCATTCATTTGATCAACCTTCTGAGTTAGGAGAGTTATTCGATCTAGTGCATTGTTTATTGTTGTCTTTGCCTTTGCTTCCATCGTAGTACGAGGATACTGATATGGCTCAATCTTGGAGTAAATAATATTCTCTTTGATTTCTGCATTGTATTCTTTGGCTTTTCCCAAAGTGTTGGATTTCTTATCCCTTATGATGAAACCAAAATTCCCTTCAAAGGCATTCACACGAAGGAGACAAACAACTACTTTAGATGGGCACAAATCCTTCGGGATTTGCTTATAAAGTTTATCAAATCTGGTGTAAAATTCACTCATTGTCTTGTTCTCCTTATTCTTAATCTGGTTGAACTGAGTCATTAACATTCTGCTATCCTTATTTGTTGCCCATCTTCTTTTGAATAACTTAGCGAAATATTCAAATGATGTTAGGTGATTTCCAAGGAAGCCTTTGAACCACCTCTGGGCATCTTCACTAAGAGATGTATCTAGTAGCCTCATTGCCACATCTTCATGTTCCACTTTGTAACACACCCGATCCCTAAGTATCCTTTTTATGGATGGGGCATCATGATTTCACTTTCTTTAATCATCTTGAGTTCTCTCTTGCTCATTAATAGCTATCTAACAATTGCCACCCTACCCAAATCTGAGTTTTGGATTGGAAATTACGCCCTTCTTCAGGCATTAATGATCAAAGGTCTCATAGCGCCCACGTGGGTTCGTCTTGTTGGTACCATCCCAAGTTTCCCTGAAGTCCCAGAGCTCCTTAGCATTCCTGTATCTATGGTGGAAATCCATCCACCGTTAAATCCACCGACGAGATTGCATCCTCGTTCGACGTTGAACACCCCTTTTTCTTTCTACGTGCATATCCTTCGGAGTCCCAAAATCTCGAACTCTCAAAGGATCCCGAAATATTTCCACGTGAATTTGGCCTTTGGCCCTTTCGACTCATCTAAAATACTCCACCCCAAACCCCCAGAGTTCTAAATTCTCAGACTCCCGAAGGGTCCACCCTCACACGTGATGGCGTATTAAATGTAGAGGCAAAAACAAGTGGGTCCCGAGTACTCCAGCCGCTAATAGGTCAAGCGAATATGTGTCAGGTGGATGACACGCGACAAAGCAACTGTAACACCCTATTTCCCCCAGTTTGTAAAAATAACTGGACTGGCCAAGAACTGTGGCAAACTCAGAAATGAGAATGTGTGATGTGAAAGGACCTTGTGGAAAAGGTCGATGAATGTGAATACTATTATGAATTTATATTGCAAGATTGTTGAGAGGGGATATGCTGAAAAAGAGACCACGATGGCTGGAGAAAGGTGGTGGAGGGCACTTAGAAAGGTGGCGTTAACTTCCACCGAAAATCAATACCGTATTTGGACTTCACTGGCTCAGAGAACCAAAAGCAGCTCGATGGCCCCGAATTAAATGTCTCGCAGTTTGGTAGGTAGATGGCTCCTCAGAAATTAATGAGGGATGGGGAGGTAAACCGCCCATCCGTAGAGCCGTCAAGCCTGACCAACGTGAGGGAAATCGTGCCACACGCAACCTCGCAAGAGGATAAGGCATGGGGGAGAAGCGATTGGGGGCAGACGCGAGGGGAGAAAGAGAACTCTGGAGATATGCAGAGTGAGTGATAGCAGAGAGGAAGGAGAGTAACCTTCGCTTCTGGTCACTGGTAAACAGAGACGCAGTCTCACAACATCGTGGTCTCAGCTCGGGGGTGGCTAGTGGTAAATCTGTTGGGAGCCGCTGAGCCTACGGTTGGGTGGAAATGAGCACCCCTCTCAGCAGTTGCATAACCCCTGGTGTTACTTTCTGATAAGTGTTTTGCCTTTGGCATCTTGAAATATATGTATTCTGACATTTATGATCATAAGCTGTGAAATTGTGAATGATTTCATTATAAGAATGTCTGTATGGTGTCTTGATTAGTACTAGTAGTTGTATGTTTATATGGAAAGACTACATATGGCTTATGTTCTCATATATCGTTATTTATGTGTGTACTGATCTAATTCAGACTTCATGTTTGGTTCTTGGGAGAGAGATACCCTTATCTGCCTCAGATAGTACCTTGGGTAAACCTCCCCATAGAGATACCCTTCTCGAAAAGCCCATCAAGAACCTGGAAAAAGGACGTGAAGGCGCAAGGCCTTAAGAAATCCCTGATAAGTATTGAATCGATGGACAAGATTCCATAGGGAAATCTGTGGTCACTCATGACCATTAGATTTGGTAGGAGAAAGTAGGATGTTAAGTGCCTTACCCCTGTGACTTTCTGTGTCTTTGTGGGTAGCGAAAAGGTCGAGATCATAGATCCCCAAGGTCCATGAGAGCATCCAGACCATTGATCTTTCCACGTCTAGGGAGTCGTGGGAGAGCACACAAGTTAGGAACCTGTCTGAGCCGTCAGATCTTGGTTGGAAAACCTGACAGCCATTGGATCTGTCAGGAGATACCCGAGGGTTAAATCCCCAGTGAATAGGGGCGAAAGCCCCGAAATAGATCTGGATCGTCCGAGTAATGGAGGCCACGTGTCAAGATATTTTCCACTTCGGGAAATCAGGAGTCGAGAACTCGGGAGTTCTGGTGATGAAAGATCGGGGCATTCCATGGTAGAAACCCCGAAGTAGATTCAGGTCGTTCGATTAAAGGAGGTCACGTGTCGTGAGATTTCCCATTTCGGGAAATTGGGAATCGAGAACTCGGGAGTTCTGGTGATGAGAGATCGGGATGTTCCATGGTGGAAACCCCGAAGCAGTCGTAGACTGTCCGATTTAAGGAGGCCACGTGTCATGAGATTTCCCATTTCGGGAAATCAGGAATCACGAACTCGGGAGTTCTGGTGATGAGAGATTGGGACTTTCCATGGTAGAAACCCCGAGACAGATCTGGACCGTCCGATTTAAGGAGGCTACGTGTCGAGAGATTAACCACATCGAGAAACCGGGGATCGAGGACTCGGGAGTCCCACGGTCGAGAGTTAGGACTCTCGAGATGATAAGTCTTGATGAATGGACGAGATTCTTTCAGAGGATCTCAGGGTCTATAACGACCGTCAGATGTGAGGAAGAGATGTTGACTTTAAGCTGGGGTGCGAATGCGCCTTAGGGTAAGTGGCGAGAAGATCTGGACGGCTAGAGTCCACCCACCCAGATCTACGGCTGAGGCTTCATTTTAGAGCCCCCTTGTTGTTCTACCTTTAGCGATGAGGGGGGGGGTCCGGAATCGAACGCGCAACTCTTGAATGGTCAGGATTTATTCGCCTTGATCAACGGTGCTCAAGCGAATTCCGAACCCCCCTTGCCATTCTGCCTTTAATGGGGGGGGGGGGTTCGGAATGGTGTGGCATGTTAAGTGGGACCTGTCTCCTGTCACGTCGCCCACCATGTCATGCTTCCCTCTTGCCACCTATACTCCACTCAACCGCATGACAGGGCCCGTTCCTATTGGCCATTCGCTAACCCTGTTGGGATTCATCCCTATTGGCCAGTCACTAGCCCTGTCGGGGTTTGGCGGTTGCGGAGTCGAACGATTCGACATTTCTATAACGTCGAGTCGCAAATTACTGAGAGGCGCCATGGTTATTTGACCTGTGATCATGACCACGATCACATGGGAGTAGACAGAGAAAGAGCTAACTTACGCTAGGCCTCCATAGATATTTCAGGGGCTCTGATTCTGCAGAAAGCAACGAAAAATTTGATTATGGTAGTGGGTGTGTTACAACAACGATGACACATGGCCCCATCAATAGGTGACATGTGTCATGTTCTAATGGGCACATAGGGTCGATGAAAATCATGAATCAAGGTGACACGTGGCACGTCAACGTGGCTCCACGTCACCCTGGGTGACATCATCGTTCCACGTCACTTCGGACTAACAACCTTCCAACACCCCTTAGATCTCATGGTCGAGGTGTGTCCACGTAGATCCAGAGATCTACGGTCTTCGTAACTTCGTAACTTCGGCATTAAGGGAATCTGCCATGTAACTTCTTCTTTGCTACCAGAGTGGTCAGCACCAGGCTGACCACGGTCATGGGAGATCCCGATTTCCCTCAGGTCAATGGATCATGTTACTTCGCAACTCCGACATTCAGGAGTTGTGGTGTTATAACACCTCTATTCTCCTAAAGTGGTCAATGCCAAACTAACCACGACAACAATCCATTGGTCAGGGGAGACCCCAAATACCTTCAAATCTACTGCTCACATCACTATGCGACTGAGAAGATGATTGGGGTTTATAAAGGGGACAAATCCCATGTTATGGGTAACTGACCACCAATCGTCGGTCATCCGTCAAGTTACCGGTTCGACAGGTCGCCTTTGGCGCATTTGGACGTTGCAGTGTTCATTCGCCTCGGAGTCCCGAATGACTTAGCTCCTTTTTGAGTGTAGCAAAGGGTTCCATGGGCCTAGTCCTATGGAACTTTGTCAAGCACCAGAGGCTACACTTTTTAACTCTTAGCTAAGATTTGGATTAAGGTCGTGGGCAGGAGCTCGTGGTCTCTTGGACAACTGGTTTGAAGGGAGCACCCTCCAATTCACAGAACTTAAGTTCTAAAATAGGGGAAGGTATTTTTGAACCAGCCCAACGACCAAGCTTGTCACCTTACACCCATTCAAATGCAACAACTTACAAAAGAGAAATAAGTATTATAATCATTAATTTCACGCGACACGCAATGAATCACAATTAGATACATTGAAATCATGCATTTCAATCCAAGTGCACAGGATAAACAAAATACTTATCTATTACAATAGATCACCAACCAACTGACTGTGGGAGTTCGCTTTTCCACCCAACCATAGGCTCATAGGAATTCATTCTTAACACTCTAGCCACCCCCGTGCCAAGTCATGCTATCACTAGGGAACTTTTGTAGTTTCTCATAGGTTCTTTCTCTGTCACAACCTTTGCGAGGTTTATCAGACGCTCCCTCAGCATCAAGATCATGAGTTTCTGCTCAGGTCTTGTTCTCTGCAAATTCTCCGAGATCCTCTCTCTTGTTCTCTCCAGTAACTAGAACAACTTATAAATCTTTCAATTCTTCTTCTCAGCTGGAGAGCCTCCCACACTCTACCTCTTTTCTTCTGCACATTTGGGTCGCGCATTCCCCTCCCAGTGTGTCTCCTTCTTGTCTACCTTCGTGTGTATTCTTACACGCCTTTCTCCTCCTTAAGGAGGTTCTTGACCTGTTTTGTTCCTTCTGTCAGAAGGAAACTTGGGTCAGTCTGGGCCTATAGGAAAAAATGCCCTTTGTGGTACCTCGGGTTGACAGTTTTCTGTCTCTCTAGCCAGACCCTCCATGCTTCCATTCATTGGGGTAATTGATTGTTCAACCACTAGTTATTTTATCATTAACTAAATTTTCCTTGGGATCAGGATGAGGATTATTATTTCATCAAGGAGAAATTTGGGTCATTTTGACATAATGAACCCTCTCCACAGTTTCCTCATTCTTTTCCTCTAGTGATATCATGGCCAATACTTCAAGGTTTCACCCCTGTAGTCAGTCATTGGCAATCTAAACAATAATACATTTACATTGTACACATGCCATAGCATGGTAATCATAATTAATGATAAATTACAAGTTGGGGGAAACATGGGTGTTACAATCCCCTCCCCCTTAAAAGGGAACACCGTCCTGGGTGTTCTTTCTCAGTAACACCTATCATGCCTTTGTCATTCAGCTGCTTCATAAATCTGGATCCTCTTTCTTGGTCAGGTCCTTTCCAAACTCTTGGACTTTGTCACCTACCTTCAATAATCTTGGACAACAAGCATATTAATCACAATTACATGTGAAAACATTTTTTTGTTGTGAAAAATTCGAAATCTAGCACAATACTTATCTGTGCAGTTCATGGATTTGCATCCACCCGACTATCTCGTTATCTTGGATCATTGTTTTTCCTAGGCATACCCATTGTGTGCATGATCCCAATCAATAGTTTATAAGAAATATTAGAGTCTCCTCTTCCTTACGGTCACTCACCTTCCAAGCCCAGGCTCATGCATCCCCTTCTCTACTATACAGTCCCTTGGGCAATCCATCTTGCGTTTCCAAGGATTTCTCGCACAAGAAGAGTTCTAAAGACTTCATTGACCCTTACAGTTGAGGCATCCCTCAAACTTGCTCTGTTGAGGCATCCTTCCGATTTGTGTTTTTACAACACAACATATTCTAGGGCGATCATGACTTACCACAGGGTTCTCTTGTCTCAACAGTAGCTTTTTTCATGCTTTCCAGCTTGATAACCTTCACCTGTCCTCCCGAGATAGATCTTTTTTCGTCTCACCTATATCACAGGTATACAAAAATTATGAGATATTATCCTTAATTTCAAATTCAGAATTTTCTTGTAAATTTGTCACCCACATATTTCGAAATTCTAAATTTATTTTTAGATCTGTTCCGCACAAGAACCATATTCACAACTATGGGCTTTTTCTTCCCATAGTAGTATGGCTCAACATGAAATTGGTCTTCCTTATGGGCTTACAACGCTGCCATATCCAAGACCCTTTTCTTCCTGCAATTTCAACATTCCTTAGCCAAACAAATTGTTAGTTTTCATGCACATTATATTTTCAAATGATGCATACCAACAGTCCAAGTCATTCTCACCTATTCAAGGGTACAATACAAAAGGAAATATTATTATTTATGTATGCATCCTTTCATCATACCAAATTTTTCTAAATGCAATTCAAATATCAAATGACTTTAATGAGTGTGCCAATCTCCATGGCCACATCCATACCCAATGTACCCTTACATTGGTTTTAAGTTTTCGACACTCGTGGAAAGCACCTTGTTAGGGTGTGTTGGAGCTCAACCAACCTCTTCACCATAAGGTTTAATCATTATCATTCATTATTGCAACATGATTGTGCTCCCTTCTACAGGATGATCACGATCCCAAATTAGTACATATGAAACTAAAAGTTTCCCTTAAATTCACCCAAGCATTCTTCCTTTGGTAGTAACCAGGGTGCCAACACTCATGGCCACCCAAAATTTTCCTTTCTTTATCAACTACGCAATTCAAGTGGAGTAGTAGAAGGTCCTCCTTCCTCGATGGAAATCCATTGCCTGCCCTCTCATGTAAACATGCATTTCCTCAGTGCATTTCATGCAATGTGCTATCTATGAGCACCTTTATTCCCAATCTCCCTAGATTGGTTATCATAGCCATGGTACTCTTTACTCTTGCATTTTCTTGCAAGGATTATAACTCATCTTCGGCTGACATAGACTTCCTCTCTCTAT
Organism: Picea glauca; assembly: GCA_000966675.3. Classification (NCBI taxonomy): domain Eukaryota; kingdom Viridiplantae; phylum Streptophyta; class Pinopsida; order Pinales; family Pinaceae; genus Picea; species Picea glauca. Next base: position 5,038 of record JZKD02S1194429.1, on the reverse strand, counting down.
TATTCGGGTTCTTTTCCTAAATCATACCCTACTTGGGTATCAATGGCATACAACAATCACTCAAAATGTATTTGCATATCTTTAAAATAATGAAATCTTTTAGAAGGGTTTCCTACCAAATTCCTTCATACCTTATGCCACATGGGTATGAACATTTTTATACCTACTCTGGCTTATAGCACCCTCTTTAATATTACCCCATCAGTGGTGCTTTATGGGGACTTTTAAAGTCGCTTTAACAATCTTTTAACTACAACCTTCTCATAGTCATCCTTTGCTTGAGGTTGTCCATCATTGACAACTGTCTTTCTCAATAGCTCCAATTTCTTTCTACACATGACATACACCACAAATATATTAGTCGTCATGTAGATAAAAATGATTGTATCATAGCCTTCAAATTAATAAAACATTTTTCCGATATGTCCTAGCATATATTTATGCACTTCATCACATTATCTTTAATGTTTCCATGAGTGAAACATAAACAATTTTCAATTGTTTCTACAATCATACAATCATCATCACTATGATGTCAAAGCATTTACTTTTATTAGTAAATCAATCTCTCGTACCAGAGAAATACAATAACCAACAAGGAAGGGGTCAAGGAACTCTTCCCTCATCCAACTCCTTCTACACAGCCCTGGACTTTCAGTCCAACTGAGTTATTTTCCAAGGCCTCACTGCCTTTACTTATCACAGCTTAACCAAGCCCATTCATTTAAACATGCTTATTTATTCATTCTATGCTTTTCCAGTTGTACTTTCTCCCACATCTTCTCTTTTAAGACCTACAACTATGTAAGCAATTCATAGTTTTTAAAGTGAGAAAAGTATTCCCCCTTTTCCCTTCTTTACTTTTGCAATTTACTCCTTGTCAGGATCTTCCTGCTCATTTCCTTGAGCAACCTTGGTTAGGCTCACCCTAACCTTTTGGATACATCAACATGCTTTAATAGCAAACTTTTTGTTCATATTGAATCATGAACATGTGCATTTCGCACATTACCATTCAATTATTAGAATGGTCAACATTCATTTGTTAGTATTCCATTCATGCATGATGTTTTAAAATGAAATCCAAGATATATATATATATANAAGATTTGGATTAAGGTCGTGGGCAGGAGCTCGTGGTCTCTTGGACAACTGGTTTGAAGGGAGCACCCTCCAATTCACAGAACTTAAGTTCTAAAATAGGGGAAGGTATTTTTGAACCAGCCCAACGACCAAGCTTGTCACCTTACACCCATTCAAATGCAACAACTTACAAAAGAGAAATAAGTATTATAATCATTAATTTCACGCGACACGCAATGAATCACAATTAGATACATTGAAATCATGCATTTCAATCCAAGTGCACAGGATAAACAAAATACTTATCTATTACAATAGATCACCAACCAACTGACTGTGGGAGTTCGCTTTTCCACCCAACCATAGGCTCATAGGAATTCATTCTTAACACTCTAGCCACCCCCGTGCCAAGTCATGCTATCACTAGGGAACTTTTGTAGTTTCTCATAGGTTCTTTCTCTGTCACAACCTTTGCGAGGTTTATCAGACGCTCCCTCAGCATCAAGATCATGAGTTTCTGCTCAGGTCTTGTTCTCTGCAAATTCTCCGAGATCCTCTCTCTTGTTCTCTCCAGTAACTAGAACAACTTATAAATCTTTCAATTCTTCTTCTCAGCTGGAGAGCCTCCCACACTCTACCTCTTTTCTTCTGCACATTTGGGTCGCGCATTCCCCTCCCAGTGTGTCTCCTTCTTGTCTACCTTCGTGTGTATTCTTACACGCCTTTCTCCTCCTTAAGGAGGTTCTTGACCTGTTTTGTTCCTTCTGTCAGAAGGAAACTTGGGTCAGTCTGGGCCTATAGGAAAAAATGCCCTTTGTGGTACCTCGGGTTGACAGTTTTCTGTCTCTCTAGCCAGACCCTCCATGCTTCCATTCATTGGGGTAATTGATTGTTCAACCACTAGTTATTTTATCATTAACTAAATTTTCCTTGGGATCAGGATGAGGATTATTATTTCATCAAGGAGAAATTTGGGTCATTTTGACATAATGAACCCTCTCCACAGTTTCCTCATTCTTTTCCTCTAGTGATATCATGGCCAATACTTCAAGGTTTCACCCCTGTAGTCAGTCATTGGCAATCTAAACAATAATACATTTACATTGTACACATGCCATAGCATGGTAATCATAATTAATGATAAATTACAAGTTGGGGGAAACATGGGTGTTACAATCCCCTCCCCCTTAAAAGGGAACACCGTCCTGGGTGTTCTTTCTCAGTAACACCTATCATGCCTTTGTCATTCAGCTGCTTCATAAATCTGGATCCTCTTTCTTGGTCAGGTCCTTTCCAAACTCTTGGACTTTGTCACCTACCTTCAATAATCTTGGACAACAAGCATATTAATCACAATTACATGTGAAAACATTTTTTTGTTGTGAAAAATTCGAAATCTAGCACAATACTTATCTGTGCAGTTCATGGATTTGCATCCACCCGACTATCTCGTTATCTTGGATCATTGTTTTTCCTAGGCATACCCATTGTGTGCATGATCCCAATCAATAGTTTATAAGAAATATTAGAGTCTCCTCTTCCTTACGGTCACTCACCTTCCAAGCCCAGGCTCATGCATCCCCTTCTCTACTATACAGTCCCTTGGGCAATCCATCTTGCGTTTCCAAGGATTTCTCGCACAAGAAGAGTTCTAAAGACTTCATTGACCCTTACAGTTGAGGCATCCCTCAAACTTGCTCTGTTGAGGCATCCTTCCGATTTGTGTTTTTACAACACAACATATTCTAGGGCGATCATGACTTACCACAGGGTTCTCTTGTCTCAACAGTAGCTTTTTTCATGCTTTCCAGCTTGATAACCTTCACCTGTCCTCCCGAGATAGATCTTTTTTCGTCTCACCTATATCACAGGTATACAAAAATTATGAGATATTATCCTTAATTTCAAATTCAGAATTTTCTTGTAAATTTGTCACCCACATATTTCGAAATTCTAAATTTATTTTTAGATCTGTTCCGCACAAGAACCATATTCACAACTATGGGCTTTTTCTTCCCATAGTAGTATGGCTCAACATGAAATTGGTCTTCCTTATGGGCTTACAACGCTGCCATATCCAAGACCCTTTTCTTCCTGCAATTTCAACATTCCTTAGCCAAACAAATTGTTAGTTTTCATGCACATTATATTTTCAAATGATGCATACCAACAGTCCAAGTCATTCTCACCTATTCAAGGGTACAATACAAAAGGAAATATTATTATTTATGTATGCATCCTTTCATCATACCAAATTTTTCTAAATGCAATTCAAATATCAAATGACTTTAATGAGTGTGCCAATCTCCATGGCCACATCCATACCCAATGTACCCTTACATTGGTTTTAAGTTTTCGACACTCGTGGAAAGCACCTTGTTAGGGTGTGTTGGAGCTCAACCAACCTCTTCACCATAAGGTTTAATCATTATCATTCATTATTGCAACATGATTGTGCTCCCTTCTACAGGATGATCACGATCCCAAATTAGTACATATGAAACTAAAAGTTTCCCTTAAATTCACCCAAGCATTCTTCCTTTGGTAGTAACCAGGGTGCCAACACTCATGGCCACCCAAAATTTTCCTTTCTTTATCAACTACGCAATTCAAGTGGAGTAGTAGAAGGTCCTCCTTCCTCGATGGAAATCCATTGCCTGCCCTCTCATGTAAACATGCATTTCCTCAGTGCATTTCATGCAATGTGCTATCTATGAGCACCTTTATTCCCAATCTCCCTAGATTGGTTATCATAGCCATGGTACTCTTTACTCTTGCATTTTCTTGCAAGGATTATAACTCATCTTCGGCTGACATAGACTTCCTCTCTCTATTATTCGGGTTCTTTTCCTAAATCATACCCTACTTGGGTATCAATGGCATACAACAATCACTCAAAATGTATTTGCATATCTTTAAAATAATGAAATCTTTTAGAAGGGTTTCCTACCAAATTCCTTCATACCTTATGCCACATGGGTATGAACATTTTTATACCTACTCTGGCTTATAGCACCCTCTTTAATATTACCCCATCAGTGGTGCTTTATGGGGACTTTTAAAGTCGCTTTAACAATCTTTTAACTACAACCTTCTCATAGTCATCCTTTGCTTGAGGTTGTCCATCATTGACAACTGTCTTTCTCAATAGCTCCAATTTCTTTCTACACATGACATACACCACAAATATATTAGTCGTCATGTAGATAAAAATGATTGTATCATAGCCTTCAAATCAATAAAACATTTTTCCAATATGTCCTAGCATATATTTATGCACTTCATCACATTATCTTTAATGTTTCCATGAGTGAAACATAAACGATTTTCAATTGTTTCTACAGTCATACAATCATCATCACTATGATGTCAAAGCATTTACTTTTGGTAGTAAATCAATCTCTCGTACCAGAGAAATACAATAACCAACAAGGAAGGGGTCAAGGAACTCTTCCCTCGTCCAACTTCTTCTACAAAGCCCTGGACTTTCAGTCCAACTGAGTTATTTTCCAAGGCCTCACTGCCTTTACTTATCACAGCTTAACCAAGCCCATTCATTTAAATATGCTTATTTATTCATTCTATGCTTTTCCAGTTGTACTTTCTCCCACATCTTCTCTTTTAATACCTACAACTATGTAAGCAATTCATATTTTTTAAAGTGAGAAAAGTATTCCCCCTTTTCCCTTCTTTACTTTTGCAATTTACTCCTTGTCAAGATCTTCCTGCTCATTTCCTTGAGCAACCTTGGTTAGGCTCACCCTAACCTTTTGGATACATCAACATGCTTTAATAGCAAACTTTTTGTTCATAATGAATCATGAACATGTGCATTCCGCACATTACCATTCAATTATTAGAATGGTCAACATTCATTTGTTAGTATTACATTCATGCATGATGTTTTAAAATGAAATCCAAGATATATATATATATATATATATATATATATATA
>JZKD02S1194418.1:0-12591 GCA_000966675.3 Picea glauca | reverse complement strand
GGACAACAATCCTCCCTAGCACCTCCCAACCACCCTGAAATATAAATATTTACTACTGAAACTTATTACAGTGATATAATGTTCAACAATGGCTTACCAAACTCATCACTGTTCTGCTGCATTTTGTTGCTCTGTCTGCCTCACTGCCTTCCTGCACACATGAATTGTGATGTCTGTTCTTCTACCATTTATATTCTTTGCACCATGTCCCTTCAATGCAACCTTCCTCTATTGTGTATTTCTACTCCCGCGCTCTGCCTCCTTGCTCACACTTCAATCCTTCTACACAGCGACCACAACAACTCCAACAACAACAACAACCTCATCTCTTCTTTGTACCGTGTACTTATAGCTTCTGTGCAACTTGTTCATGCAATGTGCACAATGCCTCTGCATACTCACACCGCACTGATATCCTCCACCTCTCGAGTGCTCTGCTTGATCATCATGGTGACTCTTCAGCTTCTCTGGTGGTTTTCCCACGCGTTCAACATCACTGGGTGTTATGTTGAGATTCCTCAGCCTCTCTGGCAGTTGAGACTATTCGTCTTCTCTGGCATAGTCGAGCTTATCCTTTTTGTTTCAGTTACAGGCTCCAACCTCATCCAGCTATGAATTTCCTCCATGAATCATCTTCTTTCCACTGGCAGATTCCTTGTAACTCTTCAGCTCCTCTAGAAATCACACAGAAGTCCCTTCGCATCCTTTGGTAGAAACCATCAATGGTTTCTAGTAGTTACACTGTGAGGATCAATATTATCCCTTCGATCATGCTCATGTTCACCTGCACTGTTGGATTGATTCCATGGGATTTTTCATTCATTTCAGAATTTCGACATTCGACAATTCAACATTCGTGTGACTGTGCATCTCGACATTCCCAGTCGCGATACCTGAAACGAAGCTTGGTTGCTCTAGCTCTTTCCTCCATCTCTCGCTGATGTGACCAAGGGCTGTGACCACAGCCTTATGCATAAGGCGCTTTCACAATTTCACATTTCATGAGTCTGGAGATGAGGCATCTCGACTCTCCAATTCGTGATCCCCGATACCCCAAAATGGTGTGGGATCAACAATCATGATCAACACTTGTTCTAACGGTTCAGATCATTTCGCGATTTCTCATATCGCGATTTCGACATTCTTGTGGTGAATGTTCTTATCACTTCCAAATCCCGATCCACGAAACTTCGTAAAGAAGTCGTATCAATGGTCCAGATCACATCTTGATCTGACGGTTGCAATTACGTTGCGATTTCGCATATCGCGATATCGGAATTCTTGATGTTAACATTCCTTGACATCTCCAACTCTCGATCCTCGAATTCATGAAATGGACTTGGATTCAACAGTCTTGATCTTCTCTTGATTCTATGGCTGTGATTAAGTCGCGATTTTTCATATCACGAAATCAAGATTCTTGTTGCATTGTTACTTTGACATCTCCAACACGCGATCCTCGAAACTCCGACATGGTGTAAGTCTGCTGACATCACATGTGTTAAATAACTGCCATGTGTCACCCTGATTCGTGACTTACATGTGCTTGGCATGTTGAATCAGTCTAACACTTGTCATTACTTGGTTGTGCCACGTGTTCCTAGCTAACGTGGTTTGTTGACTTGAGTCGGATCGACGGTCCATATGTGATCTTGATTTGATGGCTCAGATTACATTGCGATTTTGCATATCACGAAATCAGGATTTCTGTGGATGATATTACTTGTCATCTCCAACTCTTGATCCCCGAAACTCTGATAGGGAGTCGGATCAACGGTCCACATAACCCCCTGAGATGGAAGGTCCTCCTTCTTTCGAGATTTTGTGAGCCCTCGACTCCTTACACTTTAAAGATCATGCAGGTTCTCCTCGATCCAACGGTGGTCGGACCCTACGCTCAGATCTAACACCTGAGATCTATCCTCCTCTTTAGTGTGCTCTTCTTGTCTATATTCATATCTGATGGCCCTCATTCTATCGAGAATTTTGGATGGGATCCAATGATCAGAAATATTGCACAAACTTTATGGGACTTCATCATGCCTAAACAACAGTTTAGATCAATCCTCGATTTGACAACTGAGAATTGTTGTGTTTAGACAATTGTTGCATTGTTGGTCTTCCTGAATATCACTACACTACTGATCATCGCTTCTATACTCAAGCCATCATCGTTGTTGTACTTTCCATCAATGACAAGCATACGCTGCATGTAAAACATACCAAACAACCTCTGCACTATTTCTTCTGATCTTATCGAGGTTGCTCTGCAGCGTCTTCCCAAAATACTTCTGGTGCCCATTTTTTACATTCTTCCTATACTCATGCCATCTTCATTGTTGTACTTTCCATCGATGACAAGCATATGCTACCTGTTAAACATTTCCAATAGTTTTTGACCCAATGCAACCTGTCACATTTTTCTCCACTAGAGTGCCCAGTCTCTGGACTGCACGATTAGTCACCACGTGGTGAAATACTAGAAGTGGACATGTGGCCCAATCAGGCGAGTGACATGTATCACATTCTAACTAACATTTCAATACTCCATATGCTCAAAACTTACTAACACGTGGCACACATCCCATGTTTCCATGTCATCCTAGGTGACGTTCACAAGCCATGTCACTTCATAAATTCCAAGATCCACATCACCTCTAGGTGACGTCATTGTGCCCCATCACTTCGGCTCTTTGGGCTTCAGGACTTCAGGAGTTTCCATAATAGCACACTTCCAATTCTCCCGAACTCTGAATTCCTGAACTGGCCAATCTGTCGCCATGTGTCTCCCTTATCAGACAAATGAAATTCACTTTGGCTCTTTGGACTTTGAAAATATTGATTCTCAACTTCTCCTCGCTCACTCTTTCCCAGACTTCTTTCACCCAAAGCACATGATCAGTTGACACGTGTCCTCCTATGGATCGATGGTTCCCAACTACTTTGTCTCTTTGGAGGTTTGTCTCTCGAGTACTAACATGTCACATTACTACATGCCTTTCAATTTGCGGAGGCACGCATCGGCGATTTGGAGTAACTCACTTTTCACCCCACAATTCTCCTAATGTTGACATGTAACCCTTTGGTGAAACCATGGTTTGGATTGCGGGACTGCATTGGGAAATTATCTCCCATGCAACTTGGTTCCCCGTAATGTCTCTTGTTCGTTGATATCTCTCTCCCATGGGATCCGATGGTTGTGACCTTAGCCCTTGCTTCCTTTTCATTGGAAAACCCTTGTTCACTTGTCCTTCGATCCAACGATCCTAGATCTCTCCTGATCCTATAGTGGCGATCACTCCCAAATTCGAATGGGATGGTCACGATCCTTCGAACCCCTTACAACGAGTCTCTGGCATTCTATCTCCTGTGTAGATTCTGCAACACCATTCCTCCTGAGATTTTCAACTTCACGATCAGAGTTTGATCTCGACCTCGATACTCTGACCAATAGACCTGACCCATACCATCCTGGTGTTTCAACCAGAAGCTCTGATACCATTATGTAACATCCCCAACCACCCACAGGTCAGGGCATGCTACCTTCAAGCCCACCCTTGGACTTTGTACTCTTATCTATACCTTCTTTAATTAACAATAATGCATAAGATACAAGATTTAGCGACATGCGCAACATTATCTAGAAAGCATGCATAATCTAAGATTTAGTTAAACGATAATTAAAATACATAGCGGAATACATTCATACATAGACAATAATAACACAACAGAGAGCACTTATATTTATAAAATGGTGACACCAATTGACTGCAGACCAAGAACGTTCCACCCAACTGTAGACACCACTGCTCCAAGTCTCAACAATAGTGTCACCCCCGATCCTGGGCTATGAATCCACAAGGACAGTTCCAAAGTGTACTTGGGTTCCCAAACCAGTCAGCTCTCAAGCTCTCACAGGTTTCCCAACACCCACAACAATCCAAGTACCCAGATCTCTTCTACCTAGCCTGTATCGCCCAAGAGAATGGACCTCCACCCTTCTCTACCACACAGTCCCTCAAGCAGTCCTTCTCCTTTATTTTGGGGCCTCCAGCATAGCTAGTCTAGAATCTCAATGTTGGAACTCTCAGGACTCACAATTGTGAGAAAAAAAAAGCATGGGCCAACTCATCTCAGACATGTAGGCCTTAAGTCATGGTTGGATCACACTAGAGACCACTATAGCCCACCATACCATGGCTAATTATTCATCAGTTTGGTTCCCTTTCCCAGGCCAAGACATGGATGAGGATGGATCAATGAATGGGTAAGTGGGTGCATGGAAGGGCGTGAGGGAAAGAATGGTAAGAAATGCAGAAGGGAAGGAGTGTATGAGCCCACGACCAATGACCATCAACCCACAACTAACCCCAAAATCAGACCAGGAATGGGTTTAAGTATCTCTCGTGGGGAATCAAGAGCCTTCTGGCCTTACCCAAGAAGCTCACGCAATCAATCCCCTTCCTTAGACAAAAAGGGTAGTTATAATAGGAATAAACACTTATCCCCTCAAGCCCCCTCTCTTGTGGAATCATAGCCCCCTATAACTCTAGTCCTTGTCCTTCTAGCAGCCAACCATGTATTTATTATTAATAATGATAAAAAAACATTAAATGTCTTGGGCACACTGGCCTTTTAATACTTTTTTTGGCACTCTAGCCTCTCATCATTGTATAAATACATTATTAAAAATGGGGGTTCAAAACCTGGGGTGTTACAGTCGGTCTATATGGTTGGTTGCAGGTTCATGTTGCAACTGCCTCTGTATGTCATATAAGCTCTGCAACAAGACTGCATTAATTTACTTATTTTTTCTTTCTCCTTTATCAATCTCTCGTTGTCGATGTTGAAACTCGGTAATTTGTCCCTGAGGATCCTTACAGTTTCAGCCAAATCCGGAGGGGTTTCCACCACCTTCCTTTCGTCAAATTCTTCGTCTCTATTGTGGGAGCCATCCCCCACTTCATAACATGTCACCATCCTTTAGAATTGAAGTTTTCCTATGATTTACTGACTAATCGAGTGCTGAAAAAACACTTATTGTTAGCTAACAGTCTATTAGTTTATGAACAATACACAATTCAAATTTCTTAAATGCACATACATAGTAGAAAGTTTCATTATTTTCCTCAATAAAATTTTAACCAGATTCTTTAAGAAAGAGGTAATATATGGTGTCACTCTTGAAAGTATTCTAAATATGGTTTTTAAGCGACTCGTCCATGAGCCCAAGAAGGCCAAGTGTTGTAACCATGTTCTGATACCAATTTGTAACACACCCATGGTGGGGTGTAAAAATTTTGTTCTCCTTAATAAATCAAATCCTCTATCCATAGTCTCTAATTTGGAAATCAGGCCTAGCCTCTCCTTCTTTGGTGACCATCGCATATTACCATAGGTTATTATCAAATTCCAAGGACACAGGCACCAATTCCGATGCTTCGGAACTTTGGGCTTTGGGAGTTTTTGATTCATCACACGTCAATTCCTCTGAACTTTGAAGTGGTGAAGTTTCAAACTGGTGTGAAGGGATCAACGGTCCCTACTCTCCCTCAATATCAATGACCCTCAATGACTTTGGGCCTTCAAACTTCAGTGAAATTCAAAGCACCTCCTTGCAAAACCTCCAGAGTACTAATCCTTCGAAGTGCACCATCTGACATCGCATGTCCTTGGGGAGTTCGACGGTCCTAATTCACTTTGGGACTTCGGCGTTCAGGAGTCTCAGACACTCACAAAACCTTTCCTCCTGAAATAATCCGTACCCAGAGTTCTAGATCAAGCGCCATGAATCCATTGTAAATCAACGACTTAGTTTCATTTCAGGACTTTGGCATAAACGTTTCTACAACATTTTTCTCCTAGAGCATTTTCTTCTGGAGTCAAGGATCATGCACCACGCATCCTTCCAAATCAATAGTCATGGTTTTCTTTGGGACTTCAGCGTTCAAGAGTTTTTTCCTCTTCACACTCGCTTTCTCCTAAAATGATTTCACCTAGAGTTAGCGATATATCGATGTGTGTCTCCCATGAATCGACGACTACCAATCACTTCGGTTATTTGGGCTTCAGTTGTTTCGAATACTCCAACACCTTTCTCCTCCAAAGTAGCTATCTCCTAAAATGGAAGATCTACTGACACTTTTCATCAGCTGATGGATGACTCAGATGAACTCTGACTCTCCATCCTTCGAGAGTTCTTGTTCAACATATCCCCTTTTCTCCCGGAGTGATTTTACCTAAAGTCAACGATCTGCCGACATGTGTCTTCCACAGATCAATGACTGCAAATCACTTTGGCTCTTCGGGCTTCGAGAGGTTCAACCTCTCCACACTCTCTCTCTTCTAGAGTGATTACACCCGATGTCAATGATCTGCTGACACATGTCCTTTCTCTCAGATCGACAGTACAGAAGGACTTCATTGCTCCACAGATTTCCAAAGGAACTCATGACTAACCACCTAGCAAATTTTCTAGGTATGATGGTCATGATCTGGAAAATACTAATGTGTTCACCGATCGAAGGTTCATAGTGATTGTAGGGCCCCAACATGCACACTCTTTATCAGAGAGTTCAATCTCCGCAATATGAAAAGTACTTTCCCAACTTGATCTAATGGGAGTCATTAATCTTCCATCCTGACGAGATCAACGACGTTGGTGAATTACGGTTCAAAAACTAGCGCATCTGCTAATTTCACCTTCATGCTCAAAATGATTCCGCACCATCGATATATGTTTGAAGATTGATGGTTCACAGTGATTTTGGAGCCCAACCTTTGCAATATCAGAAGAGCTTGCCCGACTCTAGTCTAATCATGGTCATTGATCTTCCATTCCCAACGAGATCAACGATGTTGTATGATTGTGGGTCATGAACTAGCATGTCTGCTAACTTCACCTTTGCGCTCCACAATGATTCCCAACCATCAATTTAATTGAGTGGCTAGTGTTTAATCCATTAACTCTAGTGGGTATTTGAGTCGATCTGATGACCRGGATGGATTCTCCTYCTRTTAAATGACTCACATCCATCWTCTCTATCAGATTCTTAAGTCATCTACAGTTCTTGTTACTCYRGTAGATCAKGTAACTTGACTATCGTGAAATTTGACATCTCARAGCTTTGAGCTCCYGAGGTTCTGAAACCTTCATGAGMTAACTCCTTTAGCATAGGGTTCCTAGACCCAAGTCATGTAACGTTCCCCCARCTACTCGTAGKTCGGGGTACGCCACTACAGAGAAACCACTCATGCTCTGTCACYAGTYGATAACATTCCCAACCTTAACAGGCCGGACCATGCTACTCTAGGGAATACTTYCGTTCCCTTACTSTGRAACATACGGTAACATACCCAGTAGTCAACTAAGCTATGCCACATAAATTTACTCTTTAAACTGCATGCAACTAAAACATATACATACAAMACTCTTGCGGAAGCTTTACATATAAACATAAACAAACAATTACTTTCTTTAACATACAAATTTTATACTGAAATAACAGTAACTACAGATATGCAACATTTACAGGGAATTACCCATAAACATACAGGCAATTATAATCACATATATGATAAACCATAACCATAGGCATGTAAATAACAAAGAAACATATCATTTTATCATACAATTGGTACTTATTTTAGAAAGATTGTCACCAACTGCGTACAAACCGTCCACAAACCTCCTATCCATAGACTACATTGTTCATCACTCTCAATAGTGAGTCACCCCCGAGCTGGGACTGAACTCCACCCAGAGTAAAGGGTTCCTATCTAGGCTAAGGTTCATGGACAACAGGAAAGACTCTGTCTTAGGTGCTCACTCAACTAACAACCTACAACCTCTCATTCCCCACATGCATGTCCTACCCAAGGAAGTGTGCCTCTTCTCTGCTCAACAGTTCCTTGGCTGCCCCACTTCCATTCCAAGGCTTCATCAACAGGCCGGACCGGAAGTCTCATAGTGTTGTAGCTATAGTTTATCACCTTTAGGAATCAATCCCCGACAATTCTCTCACTCAGATAATTTCTCACAGACATGACAACCTGCTTCTTCAATCCTGCTCTAAGCTAACTAGGTACACCAACCGAAAAGGGATATGGGAACAGGCTCTAGAATGGTGAAATGGTTGTCTCAAGGTTAAAAAAATGCGTGAGTGAAAATGGTCATGGAATCATTGACTGGATAATTGAGTGTGGAAAGGAATCACTGTGAACTCTTCGTGAAAGTGATGGTGAGAATGATGGTCAGGCTATTGGTAAGGTATCCCGTGAAAAGTCACCAAATGAGCCAATTCCCCCATGATATGAATTCATTTCCCCAACTTGACACTTGTCATATTAAAAGTTACTTTGGTCCACTTGTCCCCAACTTTAGAACTTAGGATAAAATAATTATCCATATGTTATGTTTTAGGAAATATTAATATAATATTCCCTTGACTTTTGGCCAAAAGTAATGGCTCTTGATCACTGCCACGGTTTTCTAATATCCAGGGTGCCCTGCATAAGGAACATTATGTATTTCATTCAAAATCATACATTTCAAGTCCTGGACATTTGGAACAAAAATCTTGTTCTTGCGCAACAATATTCCATCTATTCCCAACTTATAATTATCCATCTTTTGAATCATCTTACCCTGTTGTAGCATTGCTACCAATTCTCTGTATTGAAGATCTGCATTTGCAGCCTCTAGAATTTTTCTTTTAATATCAGTTTGGTACATGTTAATGATTGTAGCGTGTAATTCATGCACCTTCCTGCTAAGTGCATCAATCACTTTATTCTCTTTCCCCTTGATATGATTTATATCAAAGTCATATTCGCTTATAAATTCTAACCATCTTCTTTGTCTAGCATTTATATTTGGCTGATCAAATAAATATTTCATACCATTGTGGTCTGTTCTTAGCTCAAAAATCTTTCCCATGAGGTAGTGACTCCATTTCCTCAAGGCATGCACTATGGTTGTCAACTCCAAATCCTGAGTGTCATAGTTTCTTTCATGATCCTTCAACTTCCTTGATTCATAACATATGACAAACCTGTTTTGACTGAGAACTCCACCAAGTCCTTCATTACATGCATCAGTGCTCATGATGAAGTATTCTTTTGGGCCTGTGATCCTTAGTATTGGAGAACTTGTCAATAATTGTTTCAAGTGTTGGAAACTTTTCTCTCAATCTAGTGTCCACTGAAACTTCACTCCCTTTCTTTGAAAAGAAGTGATTGGGTGTGAAATCTTTGATAATCCTTCAATAAATCTTCTATAGTAGCCTACAAGACCCATGAATGATCTCACCTCTGCCACATTATTCAGTGCTAACCATTCTCTAATGGCCTCTATCTTCTCAAGATGCACTGTTATCCCATCCTTTGAAATGATATGCCCTAAATAATGAATCTATTTATGATAAAATGAGCACTTGCTCAATTTGGAATATAACTGACACTCCCTTAATACTTGCAACACCATCCTCAAATGATGTTCATGCTCTTTCTCTGACTTGGAATATATAATAATGTCATCCAAAAATACAATGACAAACTTGTCCAAATACTCTCGGAAAACACCATTCATTAAGCACATGAAAACAACTGGTGCATTTGACAACCGAAATGGTACCACTATGAACTCATAATGACCATACCTTGTCTTGAAGGTGGTCTTGCTAATATCTTCTTCTTTAATTATTACCTGATGGTATCCTGATCTGATATCTATCTTTGAAAATATATTTGCATCCTTCAATTGATCAAAGAGGTCATCAATCCTTGGTAGAGGATACTTGTTCTTAACAGTCACTTTATTCAACTATTTGAATTCAATGCACAACCTTAGTGTTCCATATTTCTTTCTCACAAACAATATTGGTGCACCCCAAGGTGACACACTTGGGCGTATATACCCCTTCTTCAAAATTTCTTCAAGCTACATTTGCAACTCCTTCAATTCTGGTGTACTCATTCTGTAAGGAGTCTTTGATATTGGTGTTGCTCCAAACATCAAATTTATAGAGAAATCAATGTCTCTCCTTGGGGGTAGTCTGGGTACCTCCTTGAAAACATCTTCAAAATCTTCCAGGACTGCATAATCTTCCAAATTTGGCACCTTATCTCTAGGTTTCTCTGCAAAATGAGCTACAATTATTTGACATCCTTTTCGGTAACACTTCTTCAGTTGCAATGCTGAAATTTATCTAATGGTTATTGCCCTCGGAATTCCCTATACCTTCCTTAGTTTCCCTTTCTCATCCAAGCAAGTAAATTCTTTGTTGTGACAATATAAGAGAGTGTGATGTTGGTCCAACCAATCCATCCCAATTAGACAGTCATAGTAACCTAAAGGCAAGATGTTTAAATCTGCCTTGGTGTTCAGTCCATTCATGTCTATGAGGCACGACTTAACCATTTCATTAATTTTTCTTCTGGCTCATGTAGCTAGTTGTACCAACCAAGATTTCCCATGATTGATTCTTGGAAATTGCAAATTTTCCACCATATTAGGGTCTATATAACTATGAATAGCTCCTGAATCAATTAAAATAGAAAGGGTTTGTTTGTTGATCATACCTTCCACTTCAATCATGTGGGACTGATACTCTTCTTGCTTGTTGTCCAGGGCTGCATAAATCCTTGGCACATATCTGCCCATGTCCTCCACTGTTTCAGCTCATTGTACATTGTGAACAACCCTACCTTTTTCACCTCTGTGAGGACAATATTTGAACCTATGGTCCCCTTTACAACCCCAACATTTCATAGGTGGTTGCCTTGGCCCTTGACTCCCTGTGTCAATCATTTTGGGTTCTTTAGTCATTTGCTTTCCTTGTGGATTATTTCTGAAGAATGTTGGCTTAGCTCCCTTCTTCCTCTGATCCATCTTGAATTTCTTATTTTTTTCCCAAGCCTTTTGGAAAGTTGGCCTTGCTTTCTGCTGATCATATAGGCATTTAGCTCTCCTTATGGTATCTTATAATTTCTTGGGATTATCATACTGTATTTTGTCACTGATGAACGATGGAAATCCACTTAAATACCTTTGAATTTTGAGTGTCTCATCCTTAATTAAAGAGACATTCTTCAGCAGTTCTAGAAACCTTCTCTCATATTCATCTATGGTCATACGTCCAAGATTGAGTTCAAAGAACTCTTTCATTTTCTTGTCATAATATATCTTAGTCAAGTACTTCTTCTCAAAATACTTCTTGAATTCCCTCCAAGTAACACTTTTCTCTACAATGTGTTGTACCTGCACAAGTTGATCCCACCACATGGAGGCCTTTCCTTTGAGTTGATAGATAACGATTCTAACTTCTTCATGAGAAGAATAACTATGAAATTGAAAATAATTCCTCATGCCTAGTAACCATGTTTCTGCATCTTCATCCTTCTTATGCTCACCATCAAATGTAGGAGGTTTGATTTTGTTCATTTCTCCTCATATCTCATCCACCCCAGATCTCTTATACCTTATGACAGGGGATAGAATCGAGTTGTTTCCTGATCTCTTATTGGAATGCCTTTGGGAATGATGGTGATTTATACTATCACTTTTTACTTTTCTTTTCTCCTCTAAAGGTTTGTGACTCCCAGATTTACTTGAGCTACTCTCCTTAACCAATTTTTTTTTCTATTATGTTAAAACCCTCCAATAGCTTCATGTTGAAGTCATATTGCTGCTCTTTGGCTTTCATAAGCCTTTCATTATCATCTTTATGGATTTGGACATCCTTCTACAAATTCTTAATGGTCTCAGCCATATTCATATCTTCATTCCTTTCTTCTCCATGTCCATTGGAGTTCGTTCCTTCCATGCCTAAATGGACATCCATCCCTCCGCTCTCATCTTGTTGACTGTAATTTCCCTGTGCCTATTCCATTCCTATGGAATCTGCACTAGTCTTATTTGATCGAGTTGTTGTTAATTCTGCAAAACGTCCAGCCATCGAAACTTATCAGGCTAACAATTCAACAATTCATGAGAATATGCACCATTTTGGTCCAATATACACGTCAGAATTATCATTCCAAATTTTCTAGTGTTATCACCATGACAATTCTAGATAAGACCCAAGTCTCTAAAACACATATGTGCAGTGCCTTTAGAGATACCCTTGTGCAAGAAGGTGGTTTTCAGAAACCACTTTCGCCAAGACGTGGTATCACGTGTCTCAACATGTCAAATCCACCACTCATGGAGCGGGCGATGGCTTAGTTAGATCACCCTGCTTCACTCATTTGGTACTTCATAACCATGTGACGTCAATTGAACACCACCATGTAATGAACTCAAAAGCTAATTATTCGAAATGGATTGGCCGAGCATGGCAACCCAACGCTCTTGTACGCAATCCATCTGCGCTTCATAAATGGAATTCTATAATTACCACTCCCCAAGTATGAATATATCTGCGTATCCATAATCGAAGTAATCTCCAAAATGCTCAAATTTCTTCTCTTTGTAAAAACACCTTTCGGTATCCACAACCTGAGATACATGGACAAGGCTAAATTGAGTGAGACTAGTTATTCGAGAAACATGCTAGAATTTCCTGCGAATAAAGAGGAAAGGGTCCTTGC
>JZKD02S1194407.1:0-12591 GCA_000966675.3 Picea glauca | reverse complement strand
TTTCCCTCATAAAAGAGGGTTGCCTTCTAGGGCAAAAAACCCTAACATAATCTCTATCGTTAGATCTGTGACATTATAATGAACGGTCCAGATTTACAATGAAATTACAATATACTTTTACAAGAAAATTTGTTCTTCGGGGGCTTTTCCCTCGAACCCCTGCTGGGGGCCCGCTTGCCCCCAAACCCCCCAGCTGGGGAGATAGCCCCCTCGGACCCCACAGAGAGGGTACCCCCCCTCTGCACTCCCCCACGTGGAAGAGTGTACATACTTCTGGGGTGTAAATACTTCATGGGGTATAAACACGGCTGAAAGTAAAAGACCTCTAAGTCAGGAAGATAATCAGGCTCCACAACCCACATATAATTCGACTGTGTTTCCCCCCTACTCAATTTATTCTGTTATTACCATAGTTGAGGGTGTTATTGCTAGTTGTTTTTCATTCTCTTGATCTTGAGAAATGTTATTTTCTTCAAGAGAGATTATACGCCTTGATCTCAATCGGATTTCATTGCACCCTACCACGTTGGTTTCCCCTTCGCCATTCTCCATAATTTGGACGAGATGAGCCGGTCTATTATTAAGATTTGGGTGAGGACTGGTTTGGCCAAGTGGGATTTGCAGGTGGGTATTGGTGGGGCTACCAGTTCTAATTAGTAAACTGTTGGCCCTGCCATGCATTACCAAAATTTTGCTGCTGATTATATTGTCCAGGAAAGAGAGAGGAAGGGTCTTATAGTGTATTTGAAGGTCGGTTCTACCATTGACGATGTTGAGCCATCAAATATAATGGCTCTATTTCTTCTTCTAATTTCTAAAGACATATTTTAGTCCAGGGAGTGATGGGCATTGTTCTGTGTCGTGATCCTTGGCGCAGATAGCACAAACCCGAACCACATCCAAAGGGAAATACCTTGGACCATGTTTTCTTCTGCATCTGTGGCAAAATATGGCCAAAGTCTGTTCTCCTTCTGTTTTTTTCTGTTTGGCCTGCAATACATCCAATTGTGTAGTCAGAGTGCTCAAAATATCTATTTTGAAATCTTCTAAGAGATTAACAACTTCAGCTCGCATGACACCCCCGCTTGTAGTATTGTTACTTACGGTGAGGGAAGTTTGCATTCCTGATCTGGTCTGTGTGCTTCCTTGTGAGCACCTGATACACAATTGAATGATGTTATCATGAGTTTCTTGATAAATGTCACCATTTCCCATTAGATTCAATGCTTCTACCCATTCATCTTTCATACCCTTAATCAGAGTTTCCTTAAGTACTTCACCTGGTAATGCACCATAGGGTGATCTTTGTAAATTATACTGAAATCTCTAAACATATTCTTCTAATGATTCATTTTCTTTTGCAATCATTTGAAAGATTTCATCATTTAAGTCCATGGTTCTACAATAATCCTAATATTTTGTCAAGAAGGCATGTTACATCTCATCCCATGAGTTTATAGTTTCCCCCCCTAATCCCATAAACCAGTGTAGAGCTTCTCCTTTCAAAGTGGAGGGGAACAATTTTAATTTTTGGGGTTCAGAGGTGTAATCATAGCCTCCACATAGGACATCAAATTCAAATAAGAATGTGTCCGGGTCTTTTGATATCAATCCATGAAAGGTTGGCATGTTTTGTAGGGGAATTGCCTTCATGGGAACATTGGCAATTGGATCAACTATCGAATATTCCAATGTGGAAGTATAGGGACGTTGTTGATTTGGTTGTGCCATTTAATCGAAAATGCGGCAGAAATCTTTAGGGATTTCTTGATCTGGGTATTTTATTTGAGGTTTTTGATTATCTAACCCTCTAGGGGATTTGATTGCACTCCCTCTATCTAGGATTTCAGGTATGCCTTCTCCTTTCTTAGGAGATTTAGGATCAGGGGGTGGTGATGGATCTGCCTTGGGAACCCTGTTGGTTTCTCCTTCCCATTCCTTCAGATTACGATAATTTCCCTCTTCTACAGGGGTGAGAGGTGGAATAATTGTGCTTTGAAAGCTTTGCTCAGTCCCTTCAGTTTTTCTGTGAATCCCAGTGTGGGTTGTAGTTGGTGAGACTGCTTCCCGAGGGATTCGGGTAGATCCTTTCCTAGGTCCAATCGAAGCTTGAGATTCATCTTTTCAAATGATTTCATCTATGAAAGTGCTTCTCCCAGGGAGCACCAGGCCTTGGGCTTTGGTAATTTTTGGTGGGTTTTTTGTTTTTTCAAGATCTTTCATCTTAGTCATACACACTTCACGCAAAAAGAAATTCAAGAAAGAAAATACCTATGCAACCTCTTAATGCGTCAGCTGGAGGTAGGTGTTGGCATAAGCATCTTAATTATTGCCTGCATAGTTCTTACCTTTCGTCTTCAATACCTCATCCTCCAGAGGCACAATCTATGCTACCTTTGACATTCTCTCTGACAACGACGCCAAAATGTTGAACTCTAAAGATGTCCTAAAACAGCCTTAGTTTTAACATTAATTTATCAACCCGAGGATTCATCTTTAATCTCAAGAACATCAGCAAAGTCTATGCAGATAGCTTGTAGAGGCTAAAATCGCGTAGCTAAAACAAACCTGAGTTTATCCACAATCAAGTTCCTCAAATGTTCATTTAAATATTCTAAGATTAAGATCTTACTTAACAGAATTGAAATCTAATTGCTAAAATGTTGTGAATGAAAGGGAACTAGCTAACCTGCCTAATTCATTTAACTGAAAAGCAATGATTGAATTTGAGAAAAGACTTGCAGAATTGACTATTAACTAGGAATTGAATTGTTGGAAAGGAAATAGCGAATTATTCTAATAGAAAGAAACTTCAATTGTAATCTAATCGTAAGGAACAACAATTATAACTGAATGGAAAGGAACAACAATTGTAACTTTAACTGAAAGGAATAACAATTATAACCTATTCGAAAGGAACAACTAATGTGAATATTAAGTAAAAGGAACAACACATATGAAAACATGAGGAACTGTCATGTAGAAAACTACAGTAATGGAAATTGGAATCAGTAATCATTAACACTCGAGGGGTATCTATTTTTTGTATGCAAACCGTATGGAATCATTAACACACTTATGCATTTGTATTAACTATTGTGAAAGGGAATTGAATCGTAAAAAAAAAATCAAACTGATACAATTACAGTTGAAACAATAGCTCCTTTAGACTGGGCCCTTGGTCCTTAGAAGCACTTCTACGAGAAAATCAGTATATAGAAATGGTGAAAATGATCAAATATTTTATTAACTTCATAGCTAGTACATCATTCACAAAAACGGCTTGTGCATAGTAACTCTGAGTCTGAATACTTGAACGTAATTCTTAGATTGTCTTTTAGGATCTATTATCCTCTATATATACAATAATCTGAGTAAATCAAGCCATCCTGAGAATCGGAAGATCCTCAGGATTGCTTTACTATTATAAAGTTACAATATAGAAAATCGAATCATCTTTAAAACTTCTTTTGTGCCAAAAGTCCTTAACCTCCAATGGCTCACACATCTTCAATATATCTTTTGCTATTTCGGTTTTGACAATATTTAACCAATCCTGTAACAAAATCAAACAATTCCAACCATATTTTAGAATTCATTCATCATGACTTCAGTAATATCACTAGAAGACATATTAATCATTTTCTATTCTATTTATCCCTAATTAACAGAAAAGCCACTCAAGATTGTATCAGAAACTGTGTGAATAAGGAGGATATTTGTACCTTTTTCATAACCCAACAGTAACCTATGTTTAAATCATGATTTATTAGATTTATTAATAGTTGGAATGGAATAATTGATGTTAAATTCTCTCTAATTACTTTGATTGATCCAAGCAGACCTTATGACATAACTCCTACTCATCTGGTACCTGTTTAGAAGTTCATACTGTATTCAATTCATCTGGTACTGATTTCTGTGCTCATCCGGTACCAATGATGTGTTCGTCTGGTACCTATTTTTATTCTCATACAATACCTATTAATGTGCTAGTCCGGTACCGATATATTTGAGTGTGTGCATCTGATACCAATCTTCTTGTTCCAGTTGTGTGCGTCTGGTACCAGTTCCACATTTGTAGGCTTGGGTGTTTGAACGAGTTTTCTCTCGATGGGTCCAAGGCGTTTGTTGTCTTGAACATCCTTTGTTCATTGAAGACCAAAATACACATCATCCTCAAGCACTTCATGTCATGAGGATGAAGTCATTCCCTTGAAAAATGATACATCAACCAACTGTAATATGTGTGCAGTCATTTGATGTTATCTCCAGACTTTGATTGTAACAGTTGTTTCTATTTAAAAGAGAGATCCTTGTAGATGATAGATATATAGATACATAGTTAAGCATTGTTATGTTGTAGATTTGATTCTTTAATACTGTTGATTGTACCCCTGTTTATGAAGTAATGATATAAATTGCAGTTCATGGAATCTATGTGTCTGATCAAATATTTCCTTCTGTAAGTTTCTTTCAAAGCTACTTTGTTGGTATGACAGTGGCCCACTGACCCAACCAAGGTAGGATTCCTTGTATTTATTTGTGAATATAATTTTGGTTTGTGTGTGGATAGAATAACTCTGTGTTTTGATCATAGCATCTAACTTTATTTCTGTTATGTTTCAGTAATACACTTGATAGCATGCAATATATATGTGTGGTAATTCTGAGTGAGTGATATTTCTGAAGTGAAATATAAAATTTATGAGTACAACATAGATTTATAAGTAAGTACTTGTTATCCTTGTGTGTGTATGTAGAAAATCATTTGTTAGATTGAATGCTCTAGTGTTTGTTTCTATTTTGCAATTCATAGGGACAATTAAGATCTCCATCTCTCACCCTACATGAGCCTATAATGGAGTATCTCACCACACCTAGAGTTTCTTCCAAAATTGATTAGGCTACATCTTGCAAATATAGGAATAGTCAAGATCTCCATCTATCACCCTACATGCACCTATAATAGAGTGTCTTACTACACCTAGTAATTCTTCTTGGATTGATTGAGCTTTCTTTTAAGAATGTGCAGAGTGTTAATTGTTGTTAGATTAGTTNTGTACATTTATTTCATTAATAGAAATCGTGTATTACTGTATCGTTGTGTTTATGGTTGCATCTTTGATACATTTCTGTTATATTATTAGATATCCGCGATATCTCTGTGCATTTATTTATTATATCTTCGTTCTCATTTTGTGCTGAAAATAATCTAGATCAATCACCTGAGCAAGAGCTTTACATCATATGTTTGTTAAGATTTGGTTTATGAATCATGCTTTCTGTTTTTTTGGACTGTGTGAAGAAGATTGTTTGAAGATTGTGAAACAGAGCATTGTTTTGGAGTGTTTCTTATGTAGGTTATACTCAGACATAGGAACTTATCTGTTATCGACACATATAGTGCATCAACTCTATTTATTATGAAACCAGATTGACATGTTAAATTATTACAATATATTGAACATATAATTGCAGTAGTGCTCATTTCATTATATGTAACAACAAGGGTGGTTATCATTTCCTAATCCACAGTGTCAGGTCAAACTTAGGGTTTGAGGCCATACAAATTTCCTAAGGGGCTCATGGGCCAATGTAGTGATCTCGGCCACTACAGATGCCCTACCTATGAATGTTCTAGCCTATGAGTGAGATATGATAGTTATTTTGAGGTTTGGCACAATAGTTATGGTTCTTGGTGCCTGAATAATGGCTTGATGCTAAAATCTAGGCTATCAGGTTGTAACATTTTCCTCTAGGACTCATGATCCATTTGTGGGGACTTAGGCTACAACATAGGCTCTATAAAGGGAATTTTTGCAATACGAGCAATTTATGGTGCCCAATTCAAGGTTTGGTTAACCATGAATGTTTCTCATAGCCTAAGCCATGGTCCAAGGTAAAAAGAAATAGCTTTGGGCCATAACATTTTTTTATATGGTTCATGGGCCATGCATAGGCCTCCATGCCATCACATAGGCCCTAGATAAAGAATATATTGGTTATATGTGTGATTATGTGATATGGTGTCTATTTCAATAGGTATAACACCAATGATGGTTCTGTTGCCCTAAGCATGGTCTAGGGTCTAAATTTAGAGTACAAGGCCATAATAATTACCTCTAGGGCTAATGGGATCATGATGATGGGAGTAGGGATTAGGGATATGTGGTATAGGGGGGTGTAATGTGTATGCTAACATCATCATGGTTGTCGTATTTTTATATTTCTATGGGTGTGTTGATGTGAGAAATTGTCCCCTCATCAATATAGAAGGTCCACCCACAAAAGGGCATAAGTAGAACTTCTTCCATCTAGTATAGAAAACCCTCCAAATTATGTCCCAACTACCATGGTTGGTTGTATAAATTCAAATCTAAAGGAGAAAACAAAATACAAATGATCTAAAATTATTCTAATGTAACTACTCTTGAGAAATCTAGTAAAAAACAAAAGGACAAAGAATCAATACAAATAAATGCTAACAATAAATAAGAAAAGATTCACCCAATTATAGATTGCATAAATCTCTAGATCACTCAAAATAAATTGTGGCTTAGTACAATTAGATTGAAAGTGACAACTCCTTATCAATTTGTTAGAAAAATTGAACATGCTAGCAATAAGAAATACTAGATGCATGACATAAGTCTAAAAAAAATGACTCTAATTCTCACAACTTTCGAAACCACCATAAACATCACAAATAATCTACACTAACTTCACAATAAAACTAAAAATCCCTTATGAAATTTGATCAATAGATACTTTTCTATTAACAAAAAAATAGTTTACAATGCCAAGCAAAAGTCCCTTCTTTTAATTACCCAAATTCTATTTATGAAAAGCATAACTCGTATCTTCCAACTCTCTCAACCTTTTGGATAACTTCCTTTTGCCTCTTCTATTTATTTTGTAGCTTTTTTCTTAAATTTGTCATTTTCCTTATTTAACTATTCAATAAAATTTTGAAAACAACGTCTTAAAAAGTTATAATTATTCATTAAAATATTATTTTTAATTAAAAAAATATATTTTCCTTACCAAACAATTACATATTTTGTCCTTAGACTTATTGTTATACACATGTAGATAAGTACATATTTTGTCCTTATACTTATTGTTTTATCGTTATACACATGTATATGCTTATGGTTTTGTAATTCTAGTCATCCTTTTCATCATTGATTATTTCGTAATCAGCACCATTTTTGCTATGATTACTTACCTTTAATTACCATCACCATTTTTACTATCTCACCCTTTAATTACCAAGGGGAAAACCTAATTTACCTCTAACGCTCCTTTGTCACGACCCAGTTATTCACGTCGTTGGAGACATGATTATTACATATTAAAAGTTCCTAGTCTTATGGTTTTAGGAGCATTCCAAACGTACGGGATTCAAAGTTTTTAAACGTCACGTGTCGGATTACTCCCATAGAGAAACACGACACCAAAGGGACCCACGCGATTAGCTTCCACCATAGATACAAGAAGATGTTGAATAACCTACACAAATTTATTTTATTATTTTAGAATGTAGAACCCAAATTTTACAAGTCGGTAATATGGAAACTAAAATGTTTGAAGATATTTAGAAAAAAAAAAAAAAAATTGAGGATTTTATATATTTTTTATAAAATTTGGCTTATTTTTAAGGTAAAGTAATTTTATTTTATAAAATTTGGGTGAATCACTTTTAGAAAAAATAGAAATTGGGGAATCGTTTTTTGGAATAAATGTGGAAAATTAGCCCATGGACAATATATAGCCCTTAACATTTTCCCTAGAAGAGTGTCTTATTCATAACATTAAGGCTCTTCTAAAATTCCTCCTAGTTCTCCTTCCATATGTAAATTCCTTTAGAGATGTTAGAAGTATCCATGAAGAAGGCATAGGATCTACAAGTATAAGACTCAAAACCTACAATAAACAAAGGATTAATCCAACAATAATTTTTTTCGCTCATTCTTAATAACATATAAAATAGTTCACATTTTTATTTCATAAGTAGATTTCACTAACTATTTTCCCTTGAGTTATTTACTTTCAAAGGCCAATTGTGTACCTTCTTTCATTAATACTACTCCAATTCCTTTCTTTAATGCATCACAATCCAGTATGAAGGTTTTACTAAAATTAGGTGTTGCCAACAATTTTGTACAAGTCATAGAATCTTTTAAGTTTGATAATGCTAGGGTATATTCTTCATTACATTTAATGTTAGGATAGATTCATCATTCCACAAAATGTATTCTTCTTAAAGAGAGATGAGAATGTGGCTATAATGCATGCATAAGTTTTAAGAATTTTTCTATAATATCTTGCAAAACGCATAAATCCTCTAAGACCCTTGATGTTCTTAGGAATGGGTCATTTTATGATAGATTGAATATTTTGAGGGTTGACCTTGACCCCTTCATGTGAAACAAAATGAAATACTCTACTTATTTCCAAAAAGCAGAGTTGGACATTGTTGCATACAAGTGATTATTGTAAAGTATCTATAGGACGTTATCCACATGTTTAAGGCGATCTTCCCATGATCTCCTATATATAAGTATGCCATCAAAGAAGACCATCACAAAATTTGTAAGATAAGGTAAAAAGTTATTGTTCATCGGGTTTTAAAAAGTAGAAAAAGCATTAGTCAACCTAAAAGGCATGACCAACAACTCATAATTCCCATCATGTGTTCTAAAAGTTGGTTTGTGAATATTTTCTTCTCTCAATCCAATTTGACGACATCTCGATTTAAGATCTAACTTTATGAAGTAAGCCACCCCATGCAACTCATTGATGGGCCAAAGAATTGCAACAATTTTTTTTAACTACTCATCTTTACTTTAAATTGTCAACCTAGTTACATACTACTTGATGAGGTACTATACAATGTATGCGCAAACTAAACTAGTACAATCTAATGTAAAGGTTTAAGGTTGGCTTGAACATTTTTGTCCCTCTCCTCTATCAGTTTTTCTCATGACCTTCACTCCATTTCTTAAGAGAAACGAAGGAGGTTATCATAGTCACTATATTAGCTACTTTAGTGCTAGTCTAATAGAGGTCTTGGTAGAGAGATAGTGCATGTGTCATAGGATAAAAATACTCTTCATCATCATGTTATTTAGTTGGACCGCAAGACCATATTTTGGATTGCCTATATACTAGGGTAAATGATGCTAAGACTATGAATGCAAGAATTAATCAAATAGCAAGGAGAATGCCCAATATCAACCTCTTATCCTCTGTTTCTTCACCCTCAAAAGTTGTTAGTTATGCACTCTTTATACCTCAAGTCAAGAGCACTAAGAGAATGGAATAAGGAGAGTTTTTTCCACTATTCTAGAAAGGAAGAAGAAAACATTCATAAGACCACCTAATCAACCAAGGATGCCAAGGGATAATAACCTCAGAAGTCATGAGATAGACTAAGATATAGAGCATGAAAAATAATGTTACAATGCAATGAACATAAAGTGAATGTGCAAAAATTAAACAACTAGAAATGGCATGCCATAAGGTAGATGCACTTGTTGGAATAAAATATTTAAGTTTTATATAAAAATAGAGATAAATAATATAATGGTAAAGTGACATGAAGCAATTAAACTACCAAAATGACATGCTTGAAAATTGCTACATGAAACTAACACTTGTATAAATGATACATAACAACATACAATGATGAATCTAACTAAAAATTATTGCACAAATGAAATATAATATCAAGAAAAGGTCACTTATACAACCTTCAGTGATCCCTACTCAAGGTCTCTACAAGGAAGCTGAAGAAAACACTAAGTACTTGAAATCTGGAAACACAAACTCTGCATTTAGGAAATCACTTCATTAAAAAAAATGTACTTGAACAATTCAAATGCACTAGCTACAAGGAGAGTTTGCAATGCTAAAAATGAAAAATAATAACTAAATACTAACTGCTAGCTGTTATTTATACAAAAGACTCATAAATAATCTCTACAATCAGTCGTTGGTTGAAAGATGTTTGTCTCTAGGATCCGTAGAATTAAGGGTCCTTATTTGAAAAGTTAAATTTTGTCCTTAATTCAAGCTTCCTCAACGATAAATTGAGCTAAGATATTGTTGTTTGAGTGTCTTAAGTCATTAAAGACTTGGCATGCTTTAGAAGTTGAAGAGCGATCATGATCCCATTTTCTCTCAAGTGAAAGTTGATGGGGACTATTATTAGGATTCAACTTGCTTGAGTAAATTATTAGTACACCCTTAAAAATGCATAAGTTCATCAAAATCACAAACTACACCAAGGAAAATCACATAACTCAACATTCAATCATTTCACAATAAGAAATGCATAAATCCCAAGATGTTTATATTAATCATATTCAAAGTAGGTCTTAGTTTATATGAAGGGGTCATATCATCTGCAAAATGAGTCTTAAAGTTCCACAATTTGGAGTCCCATCACTCATCTATTAATTATTGATGTTTTGGTAGTTGTGGGAGGTATTAACCTCCATGTGTAACCTTTGACTTAGAATAGAATATTCCGGAAGCAAGAGAACCACTAAACAGATGTTAGAAAACCCTAGGAGAGAAGTCAGACTCAAGAGAAATAATAATTAAGTAATAGATGCATCCAGAAGGAAGGAGAAGTCGGCCCCAATCAACTGGACAAGATAGTATAAATAGGCAAGCACCTAGCTCAATTGGACATACTCACTTAGCTAGTGCTCAAGTCTAAGGAGGAACTGTAGTGGAAACTAGGGCACAAGTTTGGAGAGCAGCAGTTGCAGCTGGAGAGGGCGCAAGTCTGGAGGAATAGTGCAACAATATTTTTGGTATCTCTCTTGTGCTTCTCTCAGTATAAGGTATGCTATATTTGTATGGTTATTTTGTTGTTGTTGCATCAGTATTGTGGCTAAGGTTTATCTGTTGGTTTTGGAGTAGGCTTTCCAAAATTATTCTAATTAAAGGTTAAAGTGATCGGGGGTAGAATTTGTGCCTATGATTGGGTGACAATAGTGTGATATTGTCTATGATTAAATGAGCACACCAAAATTTTAACATGGTTTTAGAGATAGTTTCCTACCTAACAGTCTAACTGCTGGAAGGAACATCCTCAGTTTCTCCCTTTGTCAAGCTCATTGAGAACTTACTGAACCCATTAAGAAGGTACCCTAAGTAGGGATCATTTTTCCCCTGATCAAATCTCCAAAATTTGAAATAAAAAATTTAGGGTTTCCTCATAAAACCCTAGGTCTACAGTGCCAGTTGCAACACCAGTTGCAGTGCCAGTTGCAATGCCAGTTGTATCACCATTTGCAATGTCAATTGTAGCACCATTTGTAGTTCCTTTGGTCCACAAGAAAAAACCCTAACCCAAATTTGTTGGGAACTTTCAGTGAAGAGTTGGACCTAATTTGTTATTGTCCTAGTATGCCTTACCCTAGAACATCTCCATCTACCTTTAGATTGCAAGTTGGATCACTTTGAAGTTTTAGGATTCGTCGTTGCTTTCCGTTGTTTTTTGCTTCTACCGAAGGTATGTACTTGTATGTGTTTAAACTGTATCATTATGTTAAGGGTATTTGTAGGAGAAGGGATCTTTTGTCCAAGCAACAATTGTAGATCTAGAGGGATCTTAGATCCAACACATTCAAAAAAACAACGCACTCCAGGTTTGATTGTTTTGATATGCCTCTAGATGTTATGACATTATTTTGATCTTATGAACATCTAGTTGTATTTTTATCTATTGAAGTCAAACCTATGGTCAAAGTTAAAGTTATAAGTTGAATTTAGTCAAAATATTAGATTGATTAAGGTTTGGTTTTTAGATTTTATTTTCATTATATTCCCTAACTCGGATTTCTGTCAAGAAATCATATTGTCTTAGTACACGGGACATGTTGAAGAGAATACTTGTCATCTTGAGTGAAGGAGACTCAAAAGAAAAGAAACAACACTCATTCTTGAAGATAAGACTCCAGGTTCCAGGTTTGATTGATTAAATTTATAAGTCTCCAATTTGCACATATCAAGTTTGATAATTGCTACATTACAAGTAAACACTATAGTTTATGACAAAAATATTTGAAAGGTTTTATTACTGCTAGATACAATGAATACTTGGTAGCATGTGAGTACTATTGATATAAATTCTTATTGTATTTGTTTGCAAGATGAACTAACATCTCCTCTACAATATATTTCTTGTTTTGCTTCCACGCAGGTCACCTTGGTAATGTTATGATGATTACCATGAAATTGTCTTTTATTCTTTCTAACATAGATATGTTCTTATGAAAATGATATTATATTGGAAATACTTTTTCTCTTGTTAGGAGGAATGATTGGTGCTATGGCATACAAATTGGAGCTGCTTGCATCTTCATGAGTACACCCAGTTTTCCATGTTTCATGCTTAAAGAAGGTTATAGGTGACAAGATCCCAGTTCAAACTATATTGCCAAAACTTGACGAGTAAGGAAAAATCATATTGGAGCTTGAAGCCATCACTGACACAAGAATTCGCCAACTGAGGAATAGATCCATTTCAGAGTATCTCATTAAATGGAGGAAACTACCGGCTGAAGATTC
>JZKD02S1194352.1:0-12591 GCA_000966675.3 Picea glauca | reverse complement strand
GTACTTGAACATTTAAGTGGGGTAAAAGGAGGTTGCCCCCTTGAAGAGGCTTATTATCTGAAATTATCTCTTTTTCAAGGCATTGAGTACTTTTTCTGAGGTTTTTCTATGCTATGTTGATATTTGGTTCTTAACACACAACACCCATGGAGAAGATTCTAAAGAAAGACTGTCAGTTTCACTAGACAGAAGAATGTCAGCAGAGCTTCGACACACTGAAACAGAAAATGGTTATTGCACCCATTTTGGTTTTCCAAAACTAGAGTAAGGAATTTCACGTGCATTTCAATGCTTCTTCTATCGCATTAGGAGTTGTGTTAGCACAACTGGGAGATGGAGACATTGACCACCCAATATCCTTTGCTAGCAGGAAGCTATCAACAGCTGAGATTAATTACACCACCACTGAGCGAGAAGGATTAGCCATGGTGTATGCACTACAGAAGTTCTACCACTACTTGCTGGGAGGACACTTTAAAATATTTACTGATCACTCTGCATTGAAATACCTAGTCAACAAGCCAGTGTTGGGGGGAAGAATATGTAGATGGCTTCTGCTATTTCAGGAATATGATTTCAAGATCGTGGCTAAGCTAGGAAGAATGAAAAAAGTTCTTGACCACTTGTCAAGGTTGAAACATGGAGAAGAGATTACTAGTTTGGAGGATACATTGTCGGATGCATAGTTGTTGTCCATTAAAAAAATTGATGATCACTTCACAGAAATAATCTAGTTCCTTTCAACAAGAATGGCACCTAGTGAATATACAGTCACCCAGAAGAAACAGCTAGTAATGTGCGTTGCATACTTTTCACTTATAGTTGGACAGCTATAAAATATGGGACATGGTGAGATATTGAGAAAATGTGTTATGGAATCAGAGAGACCATTGATCCTCACAGAAGCACATGAAGGCATCGCAGGAGGACACTACGCAGGGAAAGAAACAACATAGAAGATTCTTAGGGCTAGCTTTTGGTGGCCTACTCTACACAAAGATGCTAAGGAATACTATAAGGCCTGTGATGTATGCCAAAGAGTTGGGAAGCTGTCCAAAAGAGATGAGATTCATTTAGTGTTGCAGCTGACCTTACAGACATTTGAGAAATGGGCCATTGACTTCATGGGACCTATAAACCCACCACGGAAGTGCACAGGAGAAAGATACATAATCACTATGACAGATTACTTGACCAGATGGGCCGAAGAAAGAGAAGTTAAGGATTGTAGTGCAACTATAGCTATGCGCTTCATATTTGATGATATCATAACCAGGTTTGGATGCCCAAAGATCCTTATGACCGATCAAGGCACACATTTTATTAACAAGACTATTGAATCCTTGACTCGGGAATTTGAATTTCACCATCATAAGAGCATGCCCTATCATCCACAAGAAAATGGTACAGTCGAATCATTCAATAAGATCTTGGAGACAACATTGACAAAGATATGCAATGTGAACAAGTATGACAAGGATTTGAGAGTACCAACAGTATTATGGGCCTATAGAACCACTTGAAAGAAACTGACCATGCAGACCCCCTTTAAATTGGTTTATGGTCTAGAAGCAGTTATACCCATGGAATATTTGGCTCCTAGTCTAAGAATTTCATCCTTTACAGATATGGATGACAATAGCACTGTGCAAGAGAGGCTTGTGCAGTTGGTAGAACTAGAAGAAGACAGATTTATTGCAGGATTTCACTAGCAGGTATAGAACGAAAGAGAGAAGGCATTTAAGTAAGGTGATTTGGTATTGGTATATGACAGTGAGCTCATGAAGCATCCAAGGAAGTTCAGGATGCATTGGCTTGGGCCATATGAGATTGCCTTGTTACAAAAGGAGGATTTGTGCAATTGAAGACTTTGACTGGAGAATGGAAGGAAGGTTTGGTGAACCGAAGATGGTTGAAATTGTATTATGACAACCAGTTGCCTTGTAACTCTCAGTAAAAGCAAAAGGAAAAGGGTCTAGGTACCAAGTGCAGTTGAGACTGGGTACCTGACACAGAAAAGATAGTCTGCACAAGGAAGGAAGGGAGGAATAGAGATGAAAGAACAGGCTACCCTACACAGTCTAAAGTGGAAATGGAATAGAAATTTCAGACCTGAAGTGCCTCGGGATGAGTCACAGGTGAGTGTTTGGGTCCTGTTGGCCCTTGGTTATGGAAGCAAGTGAATATTAGGGGATAAAAGGAAAAATGTGAACTGCGCAGAAGACACAGTGACTGATACTGGGTCGAAGTGAGAAAAAGAAAAGAAAATACAGACTGAAGTAAGATAAATAAATTCATTGGACGAGGATATCGGGGATCACAGATCAGCAAGGAAGAAGGTTTGTGGACAACTCAGCAAGCGGAAAAATCCACCGTTGGATAATTTGGAGAACCACGTGAGAAGGACAGAAATATAGGCTGGCAAATCCCTAAAAATGTGGGTCAAGTTGACCTAGGGTTTTAGACACATAGGGTTTTGGTATCTAGGGTTTTGAGACTTAGGTCTCGACCTAAGTATGTCGGTGAGAGATTGTAATGTATAAATAAAGGTCTAAAGGACTAGGGTTGGGTTGGTGCTAAGTTGGTTGAGAGTTCATTGTTATTGTATGATTAAGTGAGTACTACTATGTGAGAGAGAAGTGTTGAGTGCGAGAGCCTTCTGGTATTGTAAGATCTTCAACTGGGTGTGAAGATCAACTCTGCATCTGGGTGCGCAGGGAGGCGAGAGAAATAGAGAGAAGAAGAGAATATATTCTAGCTAAGATCATAGATAAGAACTGTATGTTTTCATCCTAATATATCATAAAGTACAATTCTATGGACGTATCCCTAGAGAGAGGGTGAACCATGTATATCTTGTGTTGTGTGTGATTGAGGTTGTGTTCTCTATCATTCGATATGATGCTATTGTTTTACTGTGTTAGATTTGATAGATAGTTGTGCGGAGTAGGTATGAACTAGGATTTGATATATAGGTGTTGTGTTGTTCTTGTAATATATCTACTTGGTATTCCCTTTGGTTGTAGACATCCCTATCCTGCAACCCCCCATAGCAACTTCAGGTGAGATTGCATCTGCTTCATAGGTGTTACTGAAAGGGCCAATAGTTAGGGCTTATTGGTGAGCTTTTGGATACTAAACATTGTGTCTTCCCCTATTCCAACAAGAGTAGCACAATATTCACATAGATCTAATATAATCAAGCACTAAGAACATCAACATAGATCAGATATAGCATTCATTCACATTATTGAGCACTAAGCTATCATAGTATAATCTTCTAAGCATATATCAGTGGACTAAGCATTTAATCACATAAACAAGAGGGCAACCATAAAGCTCAAAGAAACCATAACACAGGATATACATGGTTCACCCCCACCCTAGGGCTATGTCAACCAACTCTTCTTCTCTTTTATTATCTTTGGTCAATCAGCTACATGCACAAATCCTTGAGATATTACTCCGCAGAGGACAGGAGATATGCACACTTCACTATATCCTCCTTCCCTGAGTTACAGTACAAAATCCTTTCACAGTCTCTTATAGTCACTTGCACTTAGCTTTGCAAGTCTCACATAGTATGCACAAAGCAATTACACTTACCACTTCCACTTAGCACCTAGCATCACATCGATGCATCTGCACTTAACATACACACACACACACACACTTACATCACCTATTTTTCTATTTATACATTACAAAAGAGGCCTAAACATGGGTAAACCCATGGGTCGACATCCTCATACCTGTTACATAAGCCCAAAACCCAAAAATCCCTAAAAAGGGGCCAAGATCCTGTGATCTCTGCTTTGACTTGCACTCTGTCTTCGACAACCTGTCGAAGTCCCAAAAGTAGTTCAAACCTAACCAAGGATCCTCAAAACTTCGTCAAGGGCCAACAGAGAATGAGAGGAGAACAATTCCCATGATGCATATGGGATAAATTATTCTCAGTTTATAAAATTTCATAAGAATGTAAAACATTAGGACTTCCTAAGCGGTCACCCATCCTAGTACTACTCTAGACCGAGCACGCTTAACATCAAATTTCTAATGGGATCTAGTGCATTAACATTATGTTGTAGGAATGTACATAAGACCACTAGGAAATCATTACATGATGTCTGTAATTAAAAAATGAATATGATATTGCATTGCATTCCCCATCAAAAGGATGAATATTATGGTTTATCAAAACCATAGGCTCAAAATGTTTATTCAATGGAAAAGGTGGATGGCCACCAAGATCCACCTGGATCAATCCTCCCCCCTTAGGAAGAAATCTTCCCCATTGCATAAAGTTCCCTCGAGAGATAGGGAAACTTCTATTGAATCTGAACCTTGGTAAGTTGCTTTCCTTTTTTAAGTAAATTTCCTTCTTGTACTTTGCATGTGGAAGGATTTCATGAACCTATTGGAGGTGTTGAATATGTTCAATAGATATGGATGCACGATATTCCTTGGATTGAGTGCGGCAATAATCTGTCAATGAAGATGCAACAAGAAGAGTTATATCAATGGGGAATAATGGTTGGAACCCCAAGCACACCTGAAAAGGGTTGTGGCCAATAGAGTTATGTTGAACATATGGAAGAATCTCATTCTCTCTGTGGTCCTATACAACTTGTCAAATTTCTTCTGTTGGGTAGAAATGTCTTGGGTTGCAGTTGTAGTGACCTCGTGTTCACCATTTGACTGGATCGTGAAGAGGGAAAACTTTATGGTCTAAGATATTACTTTGTGGCATTTGTTTTTCCAAGATCAATGAAGTGGCAGTAGTCAAAGCTACCTATGGTACCTTGTAGAGTTGACCTCCCAAAGTAACAATAAAATTGTGGGGTTAAGACTCATAGATAGTGTGATGTTTCCACATATATGGTTTTCCTAAAATAACATCATAGACTTCAAGTGGGGAAATTTCACACACTACCTCATTCTTGAAGGGCTTGGTGCCATAGGATAGGAGGCACTATTGACTGACACGAATGTCTCGTCTATGGCTCAACCATTCGATGGTGTATGGTTTGGGGTGAGACATCATTCGAAACTTCAATATACTTACAACCTTGGTTGAGATCAGGTTCTTCTAACTCCCCATATCAACAATGAAATGTAGTGGAGTTCCCTTTACCCACATATGTGAGTGGAACAAGAACTCCTCCTCTTCAAGCTCCTCTAGTTCTTCTGGTTATATTTTTATGGCCACAATGGTAGTAGTTGATTGTGCATCGATGATGTATTTCCCTTTATGGTGCTATGAATCAAATTCTAAGGTAGGTTATGATTCTTTTACTTTGAGCTCGGCCACAATGACTATTTTGAGCGACATTCACCGGTGTTGTACCAAGGGATTTTGTGGAACTCACACCACTTTCCAATGTCTTTATTAAACTTCTCTTCTCCCTTTGTTTCTTGAATCTTGTACTATCTCTCTTGAGGTTGGCCTTCCTTTCTGATATTCACTTCGTTATGTGAGTTAGGGTTGACGTTTCCATGCTTTTTTGGTGGCACATTTTGAAAACCGAAATATCGCTTACTCTACTGCTTGAATTTCTGTTCATGTTTTACTACATATTGATAAGAAACTCCCAGTGAGGATATTCCCAATAAATCCATCTTTGTTTGTATGTATCTATGCATACCACTATGGTACTTAAAAACCAGGTGTTTATCAGAGTCTTTGATACCCATATTTGAGCGCAAGGTATGAAATATGTTAGTGTACTCCAACACCGTCTGGCCTCTTTTTTGACATAGGGTAATCCATCTCATGTACCGGTCATCATAGTTTCTAATAGGGTAGAACTCCTCCTTTAGGGAATATACAAAATCTTCCCAAGTGGATTCTCTCCCAAATGGTGTATATTCATATATGGTGTACCTCTCCCAATAACCTTCCCACCAAGCTTTAACATGGGGAAGGGATTTAACAAGCATGAAGGTGATCTTTTCATTGTCATAAAAATTTTGGACAGAGTAATAACCTTCTAGCAGATTCAACCATTTTTCTAGATCATATACATCTATCTAGACTTCAAATAAGGGGATATCAAAATTGACTTGTACCTTGAAGGGTGTTACACCTTCCAACTGGTTTCTTGTCGAACATTCCTTGGTCATCATCATTGGTCCTTGAAGTATCTAAGTGAATTTCTCCATCATCGCATTCCTCTGTCACACGAGGGATTCCTTGAGAAGCATCTTGAAAGGATATTTTGCTCTGTCATCCCTCTTTTCTTCCAACATGGGAGGTTTCTTGGGCTCACAAGAGTGGTTTTCCAAAAGAGAAACTAGATTGAGACCCAACTCTATGTACCCTGACCTTATTGGGAACATGCTCTAAAAAACTATAAGGAGAAGACTGCTCTGATACCACTGATTCAGATTATTTTGAGAATGACATGAATACATAAATATAGCAGAGATATAACAAGGAAATACACAGCTATGATAACATTGATCTGGATTATTTTGAGAATGACATGAAGATAAAAATATAGCAGAGATATAACAAGGAAATACACAAAGATATTTCCATAAACCCAGAAATATAGTGAAACCCAACTTCTATTAATGAATAAGAGAGAAAAACATAGTAGAACACAAACTAGAAGAATGGGGTAGCTTATCTCTAAAAAGAAAGATATGTTGGCTACTCTTCATTCACAACAAGCTTTACATCACACTCTATTGCATGATTAAAGGGACTCCATCACCTCAATTATATATGAGAGAGTGAGAGGAGAACAATTCCCATCATGCATGTGGGATAAATTAATCTAATTTCATAAAATTCCATAGGCATGTAAAACACTAGGACTTCTCGGGCGATCACCCACCCAGTACTACTCTAGCCCGAGCATGCTTAACTGCAAAGTTCTAATGGGATCCAGTGCATTAACGTTATGTTGTAGGCATGTACATAATAACGCTAGGAAATCATTACATGATGTTTGTAATTAAAAAATGAAGATGGTATTACATTCCATTCCTCATCAAAATGGTGAATATCATGGTTTATCAAAACCATAGGCTCAAAATGTTGATTCCATGGAAAAGGTGGATGGAAACCGAGACCCACCTAGATCAACTCACAAGATGACATAACACCTGGA
This sequence comes from Picea glauca, assembly GCA_000966675.3. Classification (NCBI taxonomy): domain Eukaryota; kingdom Viridiplantae; phylum Streptophyta; class Pinopsida; order Pinales; family Pinaceae; genus Picea; species Picea glauca. Next base: position 5,470 of record JZKD02S1194352.1, on the reverse strand, counting down.
GGAGAGGATCTGATACCTATGAGAATATTTGGACAGTTGATTGATCCCACTTGTAAAAGGTCTGAGAGTAGATTAGGACCATCCATCATAGGTGCCCCGTCGAAGTGGTTGAGGTATGGTCTTCCAACATGACACCGATGAGGGAACTCCAAGGGAAAATATCAACTGTCGATATGAATATTCTAGGGGAATTTCGGCATGAGGGTCCTCAATATGGCACAACCAAGAAACCAAAAATCAACTAAGGAAAAAAATAATATTATACTGACGTCACCCTGGACACGTGGCACCTTCTCATTGGTTTGTGTTGGTACTAATGTGGCAAACAGGTGTGACACATGTCACATGATTTTGATATTTCGACCTATGTATCTATAAGGTTCCACTTGTCCACATGACATCTTCTGATAGGCTCTGACAGTGCTCTACTGGCAAGCTGAGGTGAAACCTAGCCAATAGGCATTGATACCTGGGAATAGATATGGTTCATTGATTTTCCCCTCTTTGAAAAAGGTCTGAGAAGAGATATATATTGTCCATTAGAGATGCACATTGAAGTGCTTAGGGTCTTAACTTCAAACATGACTCTGGAAATGGGAATCTGAGATTAAATATCAACAATTGATCTGGAGTTGTGCAGGGAGGTCCGACGATGCATGAGAGTCATTGATATGGCTTGACCAAGAACCCAAAAATGGCTAAAGCAAATATGGTTAGACTGACATCACCATAGACACATGACACCTTTCTATCAGTCCTCGTTGGCACTGATGTGCCAGGGAGACATGAAAGATATCACTCAGATTTGATATGCTTTGAGGTGCCTTGGGTGGGTTCCACATGTCAATGTGGAAACTTTTGATTATCTCTAAAAAGTGTTATGTTGGCGGGTCACGTTTAATGTTGAATCGGCACCCTAGGGGCATGGATCAAATATGAACTGTTGATATCTCTAAGCATGAACAATGGTGTGATGATATTTGGGCCACTAATCGGTCCCCCTTGAAAAGAGGTCTAAGAGAAAATATGGATCGTCCATCAAGGGTGCACCCTTGGAGCACTTGAGGCTTGGATCCATATGTGACTCCAACGAAGGGACTCTTAAGATTGTTGATTTAGGGTTTAGAGTGGGATTTTGACGATATATGAGATTCCTAGATGTTCTGGGTTCCAAAAATTTGTTGGTTACTGACTCTTAGGTCACAGTCTTGTGAAAATCCCCTATGGGTTATTTTTCCTTGAGTTATTTTGGGGCACGATAAGACCCTTTTCACCCCCAATAAGCACCTGAGGGATTGAAACTTTCCTTAGATGCGAAAAGGCATGGATTTTTGTGTTGTTTCTTCTTTCTTCCTTAGGAAAATTTGGAATTTTTAGCTTAGAGGCTCTTGAAGCTCTCCCTTTTGCCACTAAATCGTCTGATCTCGGACTAGCCACTTAATCAAACCTTCATTTAATGGAGAGAAAAAATATAGTACTAATAGTGATGACATGGGCAGTGCATGATCTAATATACTTGTTGATGTCCTATCAGAGCTTTGGCAAATAGAAATACTTTTGTAGCACTACCATTTTCTTCTCCACACTTAAGTGCCTAGTCACTTGATTGCAATGTGTCTCCCAAATCAGCGTCTCATGCTTGCTTGAAGGGACACAAAGATAGCCCAACTGGCATAAATTTTTATCCCAGAGATAAAATTCTTAGACCAGTTGAAATGTGCCCAGTGTTTGATAGGTAACAATGAAGTCACGGTCATTATCATATAATTGAGGCCACCTATAGGTATCGATCCATAAGAGTTGATCATTTTGGTCAACACCGTAATTGGAGGTTAGCTAAGGAAATTTTAAATGCAATTTGCATTTCCCTTCTTATAATTTACGTTCAGGTGGAACTATTGTAGGTACATGGACCACCTCTAATGGAAATCATTTTGTAAAATTCCCTATGTCTACATGAATTGTAGGGGCTTATGATAAATTTGGATAATCATCTCCTTCCCTAAATTGTGATGCTTCCATTAGTGATGGGCTTGCACAATTTATTACATATCCTTTTCATAGGTGGGGTAGTTGTGATCTAGACTAGATTATTATATTATTTTTCATCTATCTCGATGCTTTTAGAGTGGAAAAAATTGGAGGAATAAGCTTGCAGGGACATTTTAGTGGTAGGTCCCATTTTGGAAAATTGGGGTCTAGAACCTTTCGCGACCATTTTGAAGAATCAAATGGCATTTTTGGGGCTTCATATGCAACAGCATAAAATTTTCATTAACTAGACTTTGTATGCAAAAGTTATGCCTCTCGCAATCTCACCTATTGTGTTGACCACCATGGTACAAGAAGATGCCATGTCAACCCCTATTACTCATCCATATGGGGCTATCCACATATGTAATTTCAACAAGATTCTAGAAGGTCTAAAACCATATCACAATTGAGGGTTGAGGAAGTCAAAAACCTACCCCTAGATGGCTATCGATCCATCTTAAATATCGGGCCATGGAGAGGAGAAGGGGTTCCATTCTTTTTCATTGTATATTGTTCCATAGTTGAGAAGAAAATCTGAGAGTGGTATTTTTTTAGCATAACAGATGAGAGGAGATTCTATAGAATCCACACAGGCCCCAGGCCAAAGGAAACTCCATAGAGAGTTCCTATTTCTTTGTACTATCATTATTTATATACCAGAGAAAAGAGAGCAAAGGAGACTCACCTTCTAGATAGGTTTTCTCATGTATTTGGTTTCTCAGGTCATATCTTGTGTTTATTTGTGAATGGTGTGATCATATTTTACTTTTCTCTATTTTCTTCATTTTATCTATTGCATGCATAGGAAAAAAATCAGTAACTAAATATTCTAGAGATCTGAAGGAAAAAATAACCTTTATAGTGAATATTTTGAGTATTTTTTTATATCTGTTGTGACAAACTGTTCAAATGGAATATCCACAACAGTTTACAAATAATATTGGTAACATGGTAGGTTTTTATTTTGGGTATTTGTGGGAATTTGAAGGATCTAGGAATTGGCTTAAAGAGAAGTCACAAAAACCCTAGCCATTGTAGAAGAGTTTGTTCATAATAACCCTCAATATCCAACAGAATAAACATTTCAGTCATTTGAAGCGCAAGTTGTCAACATTAATCACAATATGCACCTCCTCGTGGTGGCTCTAGCAAGAAATCTCAGATCATTCAGAGATGATGGAGGATATAAATCAGATTTCAGATCGAAGGGGAAATCAAGAGATTGGGAAGACTCAGGAAAGGAGTAATGGAAAGAATCCAAGAAAGAGTAGTTGATTTCAAGTGTCATTAATCCTTCAATGTCCCTACTCAAGATGGAAGTGAAAGCAGACATAAATCCATAACAGGGTGAGATACATTCATCAAAATTGAATCATTGGTTTCAACAACTAGAATATTATTTTAGCATTCACTGTAAAGAGGAAGGGAACAAAAATTATTTGCTAGATTGAAGTTAGAGTGACATGCTTTAACCTGGTGGGAAAGCCACATGAAAACACTTAGGCTAGAGGGTGATCCACCAGTAACAAAGTGGGAGGACTTCAAAACCCTCATCAAGTCCCAATCATACCCTATCGGGTATGTAAAGGACCAATGGATCTAATGGCACTGCTTCAGGTAGATGCAGGCATGGAGTGTACATGAGTACACCATTGATTTCATAAAGATGGCCATCATGTTGGGTATCTATCCCAAGAACCCAGATGTATCCATAAATTATTTGGGGGGTTAACACATTCATCTATGAAATCAAGTGATTCTCTTCAAGCCAAGGATGGTGGATGAGGCATTTGTAGAGGCACGGTGCCTAGAAAACATAGGCTAAAAGAAAGGGCAGTCAAGTGGTTCAAAGCAGGAAGAGCACCAGGAAGCTTCCAAGGAGGGGAAGAAGAAGTGGAAAGGTGGAAAATATAAGAAGATAGTAGCCACTACACAATAGAGTAAAGATTCTAGCAACCATTGCAATAATTGAAACATTGATGGCCATACTAAGGAAAAATGTCGAAAACTACATCCAAATTTGAACCCAAAGAAATGCAAGAAGGACGGAAAGGAAAAGAACCTTCTAGCCACATATTCAAGAAATCAAGTTGAAAGTAGCTCAGATGTGGATGAAAATATTGTTTGTACATCTATGTAGAAGGAGGTGAATCTAAGTATCCTTCATCACCAGGAAGAGATGGATATGACCAAGGTCTTCCACATCAAGATTCAGGTCAAGAAGACCAAGATAGATGCTCTATTTTACTCTGGTTCACAGGCTAATCTCATGGCAATGGATCAAGTCGTAAAGATTGTAGTATAGGTTCACAATCATCCTATCGCCTATCCATTAGGTTTCGTAAATAAGGATGTGGAGATAAAGGTAACGAAACAGTGTAAGAACATTTTTTCTATTAGTATTGATTTTATTGATGAAGTGGAATTGGACATAGTACTCCTTGATGTATGTGGAGTAGTGTTTGGAAACCCCTACATGTATATGAGGGATGAAATCTTCATGTGGAGAGCCAACCGGTATTGATTGATCAAGGATGGGAATTACCACATAATTAAATCGCATAAAGGCAAGTCAAAGATCTCACCAATAAGTGCCAACCAAGCCAACAAGTTGAATAGTTCCAGTAAGAAATATGCTTTTTTTTCTTAAGAGAAAATAAGTCTGATTATGAGTCATTGAGGGTGAAGGAATCCCTGGAGGGGTGTACTAAAGAATAGAAACATCATATGGAATATTTTCAACATGAATATAGAGGAGTGTTCAAGGAGTCAAAATGGATACCACCCAAGAGGGATGTGGAGCACAAAATACGGTTATTTCTAGACTCCCCATTGTTGAATATTGGGTTGTATAAACAATTTTTTCTAGAAGAAAATGAAGTGAAGAAGCAATTGCAACAGTCGTTGGAGCAGGGTGTGATTCGACCAAGTACCTCACCTTATGGTTCATCCATCATAATTGTACCCAAGAAGGATGGGACATCGAGAATGTGTATTGATTACAGGGCATTAAACAAGATTACACTGAAGAATCAATACCCTATGCCAAGGATAGATGATATGTTGGACCAACTGCAGCATGCCAAGTACTTCACTAAGATGGATTTGAAATAAGGATATCACCATGTACGATTTAAAGAAGAAGATCCCTCGAATACTGCATTTATGACAAGGCAAGGTTTCTATGAGTGGTTGATTATGCCATTGGGTTTATGCAATGCTTGGCTAGATTTATGAGATTAATAAATGATGTTTTGTTCCCTTATCTATATTCATTTTTAATTGTCTATTTGGATGATGTTGTGCTAATTATATGTTTAGTGTAATGCACTCATTAATTATCAATCTGGGATTCGTAATCAACAGAGTTACAAGACACCAGTAATAAAGGTAATTTCTAATGTCATGAGTATAGAATTAAACTAGATTATGCATG
>JZKD02S1194341.1:871-12591 GCA_000966675.3 Picea glauca | reverse complement strand
TTCTTGATTTGTTCAACCAAGATTTGATTTTGGTTCTTTAAACGACAATTATCTCTATCTTTCTCTGTCAATTTCTTAATGAGATCATGATTAGCTTGTTCTGACTTCTAATCCCTTTGCTTCTTATCTTTTGACTCATTTATTTGTACCAATAACTTTTGGTTATGATTTTTTAAGTAAGAAATGTATTTTTCGTTTTCCAGTAATTTTCCCTCACTATTTTGTTTTTGTTTCTCTTATTGGTTTTTTAGCATTTGCTCCAACCCAACTTGAAATTGCAAAATTTTGTTGTGTTGTTGATAATGCATTAGTTGGTTCTTTAATTCTTTTATTTACACTTGTATGGTTTTCACCTTGATTTTCTACTAAAGTAAAAATCTTTTTACAATATTGACAAGATATGGTTTCATTCATAATGCCTCTTTCACACTCTTCCACTTTTGAGGAATAGGGACATTTTGCTGAAATTGTTTTCTTTGTAGATGTCATAGTTCACTTCTTATTTTTTTAATAAATGATAAATATATGAATTTCAAGGACCCACTTTTAAAATAATACAATTCTCACTTTCTTTTTTTTTAAATCCTTCAACTTTCAAATATATTATTTGATTTTTTATAGTTTTTCTCTACCCCTCATTTTCCTAGATCCACTTCACTTTTAAAAATATAATAATCCTTCAAATATTTTTTTTTTATTTACATAAATTTATGATTGTATAGCTTATAAATTATTCTAAAACCTTTCCTCATCTTTTTGTGGATATCTCTAACTCCACAATATTTGATATGATACCCTGTGTTCTTATTTTTTGTATATGAATATCATTTATACAAGTTAATTGTGCACATTATTATTTTTCTAAAATATCTTTTGACTTTTATTGAATTAATATTACTCCAAAAGACTTAGGTCATTGACTTTTTATTTTGGCTTCAAACCCACGAAAGTTGTAAAAATTTACCACTGTAATTTATTTTTTATAGGGTAATAAAATACCATGGGCCATTGGTTTACCAAAACCATGGGCTTGTAAACCACCAACAGTAAAATCAGAATTTACTCTTCCTTCTTCTTTCGAACTTCTTTTCTTTTAAACTATCTTTTCTTTTTTTATTCTTTATTTTTCTTTCTTTCTTTCTTTTTTCTTCTCCCTTTTTTTCCCTTCTTCTTAACTTATAATTTCTTGCATATGAAAGATTATTTCTTCAATGGTAATTTTTTATGATGATTTTTTTTAATGCAAAAATTCTCTCACTTTGTCAAAGTACTGGATAAAAAAACTTTGATTTTAATTTTTTTTGTATGAGGCTACAAGCGTATGGCCAATGGCTAGGATCAACAACAAATCTCTAATACAAATGCAAAGAACCAACCTGGTTCTTATGAATAACATCCATCATAAATGAAATGAATAATTATAATCCATACTCGACAATAAATATATTGAATAAGAATATATATAATGAGATAAAATAGATAATATACGATGAATATATGTACAATGAGAGTGCCAAATATATAAAGAACCTAAAGGCACATATGGTGACCATCCATTAAAGGATGCATCCCTTATACAATTAATAACTATTTATTATTATTATTTATGATTATTATCACTTAATATTTATATATTTTGTATGTTACATTGCCATGTGGTAGCATGTCCTTGTGCCATTTCATTATGATGATGTTGTCCTATATGGATGTACGGATGCCACATGGCAGTCTATTGTGATTCCATGTCAATGATGACATCATGCTATATGGATGTACGGATTCCATGTGGTAGTCTACTGTGCTACCATGCTAGTGTTGAAGTCAACAATATGGATTGCTAAGTGATTGTTGTTTTTGAAAAACTTCTGATCACGATATCTTCCTCACATGACGTTTGTTTGAGGTGAAATTTGCACCAAAAGGTATTGTCAAAAAATTTGCACTGGTGTCATTGGTTTTTTATTTCAAGTCATAAATTCTGAGCATTTTCATCAAACTAAGGATACCTTCCCCCATGTAACTTGAGAATTTTCTGAATAGCTTAAATAAAACTTGCAGAAACATTATCAACTGCTTACCCAACCGAAGCCAAACACTTTCGTCTTGTAACCATGTTTTTTTAATGGCTTGTGGAGTCCCCTTCTTTATTGGCCTTTTCACAAGATGTCTTCTTGATTTGTGCTGAATTTTGGGATGCAAATTCCAACACTTCTTCTCCCAATGGCCACTGATGTTGCAATAACTGCGAAATTTCCTTCGTTTTCCATTCAACTATGCATTCCTCATAGGAGGACTTGGAAGGTGTGGTTTTTTATTTGTCTCACTTCCCGTGGACACATCTATCTTCTTAACCCAAAATTTATTTGTTTGATGCTTGGCTACATCACGGTTAGAAGATGTAATGTGGAAATATTTTTTCTTGTATTCAAGAAAATAATTTGAATGAATTTTATACCTTCTTAAATTGTCCTTCATTTGATGAGGAATATCTTTCTTGATTCCTTTATTTGAATCCAATGATGTAGAAATGGTTTTTACTTCAGTAGACTATGAGCACTCTCCAACTCCTCTTGACCGAATCCCAAACCTACAAGTCATGGTGTTTTTACCACCTCTAATGGTTGAGTCACCGCTTCCCAATAAATTCCAAGTCCACCTCCTTGGTATCCCATTTTAGTAAGAAGCCTCATAACAACATTATTATCATACATAGATGAAACAGAACATGAATAAATACTCTCAACACATACCTCAGTTTGGGTTTGGGCATCCAATATAGAATACTCTTTGTCCTCCATTCATTCACCATGCTACAACTTAGCCAAAATATCATCCTTGTCTTGCAATTAAAGCTACAATTTTTCAATGATTCCATTAAGAAATTCTCCATGAAGTTGATATTTCTCTTGAAGCTCTTGCGTCTCTTCTTCTGCAACTTGTAGAATCCTTTCAAGACCTGCATTCTCTACTTGAATGCATTGGTTGATTTCTTAAAACTCTTGAAGTCTCTCTTGCTTCAATCATTTTCCCATGATGATATTTGCAATATGAAAAATTTTCACACCTGCTTTGATACCACTTGATCTGAAAACTTGGTGAGAATTTTCTTACATCAAAATTTTCAAGGAAGATATTTTATTGACATTTGTTTGCAAATAAAAATGAGAAAATATATCCCTTAGATATTTATATACTAATGAATTACATAAATTCAATAGAAGAAAACAAGAAATATGCAAGCGTAACAAGGAATAGGACAAAGATATGTTAATTGATTTCACTAGACCCCTTGACTATGTCTCCAAGTTCATGAAATTCATGAACCCGCTTTATTCATTCTTCTTGAAAGGGATATGCATAAAAAAATCCTAAAAATTACTTCTCTTTTACAAAGAATTCTCATGAATCAATTATACCTCCCAAAAATGACTCTTCCCTGCTTGACCTCCAAAAAGATTTTATATAAAGTCTCCACCTAAAAACTAGCTCAAGATTTTTAGCAGACAAAATCTCTGAAGATCCCATAAAAAGGGATCTTTGAACAAATCAAGGGATTTGTTTGAGAAAATCTCTCAACCATCCATGAAAATATCAACTCTCCATGAGACTAGGAAACTATAATCCATGGGAATATCAACTCTCTATGAGACTCTCCTTGAGAGTAGGAACCAAAAGCCTTCTTATCTTTTTCACCAAATAATTTCCTTTTATACTGAAAAATACATTAATTTATGAGAACCTATGCTCAACAAGTATTTATCATTACATTTTATTTTTTTCCATTTTTTCCCCTTTACTTCAACAAGACATATCTCTAGCATATGAAGTCCAATTGACCTCATTCAAAATGCATCAGAAATAACTTAGTTGGATGGACAATATTGGATGCAAATTGGACTGACTTGGATTTTTCGACTGTAAACATTCTCCTATATCATGCATTGTCCAAAATGAGTGTGGAGAGTTCATGTTTAATTTGATAGTTATGAGTAAAGAAGGGAACAATAGTTCTACCTAGTTCGAGAGTAGTCATGAGGATTAGGGAGGGGTTAAATTTTGTGGGGTTGTCGAGAGATATGATTTGTGGTTGGTTGAGGTCTTTAGTGGGATTGATGTCTACAATAATTTTTCTATTGGTGCGTAATTTTTTAAGGGTGCGATAATCCCCAGAGTTGTGTGGGTTAGTCATATAAAAAGTGCATCAGGGAAGATTTTTGGGTTCATAAGGAGAAGCAGTGTAAGATTAGGGGTGTGAAATGTTGGGATTAACAAATGGAGGTTGTATTTGTGAATATCAAATTCTAGGTTCCACTAAAAAAATGCACGACAGAGATGCATCAATAAAACAAAATTGAATTTTATCAGTAATACCTCTTTGGGATCGCTAATATCTAGTTATATGCACAATCTGCAAAAGAAGTTTATGTATATTTGGATGGAATGTGTGGATAGTTTTCAGAGCCGCAACTATTTGGCGAGAACATTCTGGACATATCCCAGGGGGTAGAAAGACTCGCACAAGATATGAAAAGAAACTTCCCAAGAACAAATGTGTCCAATTATTGGGGCTGGTTGTGCATCGAGTTCAACAACCAATTCAGATTGTTCTAGTTGTGTGTCCCACTAGGATTGTGTGATTCCTTCATGTTGTACGATGGTTGTTTTCAATTTAGTATCCTCTTCCATCTATGGAGAGGTATTGAAGTAGGTGGAGAGGTTTTGTATCCAAGAATTGACAATATCTCCATTCATTTACCTAGTGAATTTTTGTAGTTGGAAGTGAGTGTCGATATACATAGGTGTGGGCATTTGGCGCTATTGTAATCGAGGTAACTCCAGAAAATCAAGAGATAATTCTTGAATGGAAGTAGACATGGTGACATAGGACTCCTCACTAGATGGTTCTCTGCACAATAATATGATTTCATTCACATGAGAGATTTTTTATCTACACTACATAAGGAAAGTTGAATGTGATGGCTAATGAAAACAGAGAAGGGTCCCTCAAAAGGGGCACTCGGAAGGGTGCGATGGGGGCCCTAAGGAGGGAGAAGAGGATGTTTTAAAATTGAGAATTTGAAGGACCCTGAGTATGTAATTTTGGAATATCTTTAAAGAGAATTGAGTGTCGATATTGAAGAGCACAAAACAAAATGTTTTTTTTTTAGGACTACAGATGGTTTTCTTCATCTTCTTCTTCTTGAATGCGTGAAAAATATTCCCCAAGGAAAGGCTCTAATACCAATTGATCCAAAACATATATATAGAGTCAGAGGGTGCACCATTGACCATTGGGTGCACGGTAAAATGTACAACAAGAATAATCACATAGAAACATCTTAGAAGACACAAAAAAGGAACAATTGTTCAGAAAAATCCCATCACCTATTAGCAGTGAGAGAGATACCCTTTAATAATATGTTGGGTGACTTGTTACCTCTACATTATTTGTAGTTACAATAGAGGTTAATACTTTATTTTATGTAGGTCCCTACTCACTTAGACTGGAAAGGTTTGTTTCCACAGTAATGGACTGACATAACTGACACACTAACTTATTTAGGAATTGCCTTGCTCAACTAGACAGGTGAATGTAATTTAAAAATTATGGACTAACCAAAAACTGTAATACTAATTATCGAGATCATATTACAATAGAAATTAATGATGGTATACTAATTATCTTCTACTAGTTGGCAAAGGAAGGTGGGCGACCTTTCTGGTGGCCCACTATTCAACAATGTACCTTCGATGATATAGCTTTTGTTGAAGGTTTATCTTTCCTTGTTTTATTGTTTCTTTTACTGCTTGTCTTCTTGTGACCGATTGATTCCACTTGTCTACTAATTCCACTTATTCTAATTGTAAATATGCTCTGTCATATATCTGTCTAGACCTACCAATGATCTCATAAATCCATCTTTGTCCATGTGTCATAAGTTGTCCATAACTCTTCTACTCAACTGTCAACAATGTCGACCCATGTGTTACTATATTATTATGAAGGCTTCTTTGTTGTAATTGATCATCACAAATTCATGTTTCTTACACTTAATTAAATGTTTCCATTGATCTTCAATACATCCTTGAACCTATAATGAATATATCCCTACCTTAATAGTGTGTCAATGATATTATTTTGATATCTACATGGGAAGATTGTTTCTCAATTGATGAATTTTTCATTTTGTACTTATGTTATCTGAATTCTCTTAATCAGTCTTTTCTTACACTTCAAAATGATCGAAGGATGGTTCTATGATATTTAGTAGCTACTGCACCAACTCCCCCTATTCAACATTCATATTTATTGGGAGTATCCAAGTCAGACGACTTAGAGCAATGGAGGAATCCACCCTAATGTGGAGTAATATTCTTGTTCGTCTGTAGACACATCATATTTCTGAACTCTGACTTCTTCCTTTCTTTGTTTGGATTCGTCATTATCTTCCACTACAATTCTTGAGAGAACAATCTCTTGGTCTTGTTCTTTATTTATATCCTCTTCTTCTCTTCCTTGCACTACTGCAAATCCTGCGATCTATAGAATATGTTCTTTATTCACCTTCTTTTCTTCTCTAAACCTTTGTGTGTCTGACATCGATAATTTATTTCATGGTGGAATTTATCATGCTTCTACATTTTCCAACTATGTGACCATAATTGTGGCATTTGTAACATTCAATGTTGTGGGAGCCACATAGGTATTTCTTGTCTGAACATTTCTTCCATATTCTTTTAAATCTACAACCTTATGTCTAAAGGTAGTACAAAATAAACTTTCATACCTAGGAGTGAATCATATTCTTTGTGATGTAGTCCTTATGAGCTCATGCCTTGTCTGATCACTATCTTCTCTTATTTTGTTTTCTTCATTATGATTGAAGATTCTTTGTTTCTTGAATGTGGAAGGTATTTTTGAAGATGTACTATTATACTCACTCTTCGTTGATTATTGTTGACCATGATTAATTCATTTCAGTACTTCTTCATAACTCCTTCTCTTTTCTTCGTTCTTCCTTTCTGGCAACCTGGATTTCTTCTCGTCAAATTTATTTACTGATGATGTGGATGTTTCTCTCTATTCAACGTTATTACTAATATTTACAATTTTAACTCTCAATGTGATAAAATCTTCTTCAAGCTTCTCAACCTCTTCTTCTTTCTTAATCATACGAATCTTCATGAATTCTTTCGTTCTCTTTTCTTCATAAAATTGGATTTTCAAGGAGATGATGTATTCTTCAAGTTTTCTTTCTTTTTTACTGAATTATGCTTCAATATGGTTTAAATCATCATATATTTACTAGAGATGATTTGTCAAAATATTCTCTCTTTTTTCTTCTTTTCTTTGTGCTACTATTTCAGATTCCAAACATTGCTTCTCTTCCATATGACTTTTGTATGTTTCTTCAATCCTTTTGGTTTCTTACAGCTGATCTTTTAGATTGATGATGAACTATTGGATTTCTTTAGAACATTCTTAAAATTTCTTCTTGACTAATTGTTCCTCAAGAGACTTGTTTTTCTTCCTTTCTTTCGTCAATTCATCTAAATCACTAACTAATTCTTCTTCAAGGTATACTATACCTTCTTCACAATATTCCTCTTCTAATTTGATGATCATCTTTGTTCTTGTTATATTATTGTATCTTCTTCAACATTCTCTATATTTGTGATGACATATTCCTCAAAGTAGATATTATGTATTGTATCCCAAAGTTATTTAATTGATGAAAATTTTCCAACTTTTTCTCTAACCATATCAAGTATTCCTTCCCAAATAAAATCCATTTCTATTTTTTTTTTTTCATTTCAATTCCTTCTTGGCTACGATATTTGGTTTATTAGAATCATTTTATCCTATAACAACTGAGTTCCAAACATCATATCCTCGTTCCTGTAAAAATACTTCCCTTCTTATGCTCCATATCTCATAGTCTAGACCATTCTAACCATTGAACATTGGTGCTCCATTATCATTGTAATCCATGATCTAACTTCAAGTGTTTAAAATATTTCATGAAGGAACCTACTTTGATACCAATTGTTGGAATACTAAGAGGGGAGGGTGGTGAATCAATATGAGAACCTTTATCACTTTTAATCACAATATATAAAATTTAACTTTATCACCAATATGTCATCAATGTATCATATATGATTGCATTCAATATATCATGAGAATATAAACATAAGCATAATCATATCAACAACATCACATCAAATACATAGTACAATGAATTTACGTGGAAACCCAAATGGGAGAAAACCACAAAATGATTTTCTTATATATCAAATGATACATTCATTGGAATAACCAACTTCCCAATTCTCTAGCTGCAACTAGAAGGAGGCTACAACCCCCTATTTACAGGCTCCAACCTGAAGGAAGCTACAACTCCCTGAATTCTCTGGCTCCAACTAGAAGGAGGCTACAACCCCCTAATTCTCAGGCTCCAACCTGAAAGAAGCTCCAACTCCCTATACTCTCTGTCACCAACCAAAAGGAGGCTACAACCCCCCTTCCTTGCGTTGTCCTACTTCCATGAAATATAATTGTAGACAAAACTATCACTACCACAATCATTGTCACTATCACTACCACTGTCACTGTCACTACTATTGTCATCGTCACTATCACTGGAACATCAACCTATCACTATCAATATGTCACTTTATCCAACCTATCATAGTCACTACCACTGTCAAATCCACCTATCATAATCAACTTCTCACATCAAATCATAACTTCCATTATTACTGTCACTAACATACCATCATCAACTTCTCACCACTGTTGATACTCAACATCAACAAAACCAAATCCTCTCACATGGAGACCATCACCAAACCATGTACATAAAACTGTATAAACCATACATCATGCACCAACACCTGTACCAAATCTTTTATCAACCATGCACCAAAACTTGTACCATACAATGTATCAATGATGTACCATATCTTGCATAAAAAATGTAATGGCCCCACTATTGCGACAACAAAAGCGATGTACAAAATGTAAAAAAAAAATTAGCGTTTGGAATTAAACATCACACTTAAATGAAAGATCATTGACACATCATTCACATAGATTAACGAAACAAAATTCATTCATTAACAATCAATTACGACACATTGCAGAAATTCATCACCATGAACCATGACACACATATCGATGTATTAAAAAATTAATTAACAACAACCCACATCCTTTCATTCTACAATTAATATTGACGCATAACAGTACAAATATTAAACGCTCAATGCTTCTCATAGGAAAATCCTCAGATAACCAAAGGATAACATAAGATAACATAATGAAACATAAGGATAATGAATATAATCACAAGAATAACATAATATGCTACCCACCAAACCTACCATGTAAGGTTAGGACCTCGAGGACACATAAGAAACGCTCAAGCCTAGGTTCCAATTTATTATAACCATTTGAGGTCTCAGGGTTGACGATAGTTTTCAGGAACAAGGAGGTGTCTATATCCCACTAACACATGAAAGTCCCAAATAACTATGCTAAATCAACAACATCAATGATAATCAATTTCATCAATCTGTCAATCATAATTCACAATTTGACATGGTGCATGAGTAATCATTCACACAACATATCATAGACAATATTAAATCCAAGGCACAAAATCATTTATCAGTTGTATCCATGGCGCAATCCCATTCTCAATATTCAATCGTCCGTCATAATAAATTTTCTATTCACACAAGAAGACTAACATCTAAAACCATACATTACATTATAATTCAGCGTGCGCAAGGAGTCTAATTCCTCAACTAGTCATACATCATATTATCAAACTACGTGTAAGCATTCTATTGTATTAATCCATCATTTACCCCAAGATGCAAGAGATATCGATTTTATTTAGCAAGGTGAAATATAATACAATTAATAAATCAATCATAATTCGATAATATTAAAGGCGCAATAGTAACCAAATTCTAATCCAATCAGGAAACATCAATATTCAATGGTGCAATAGAAACTAGTTATTAATCCATCATACATTAACAAATATAAAGGCGCTAGTAATAATTGTTAATTAAATTAGGGAGCAGACAAAAAGTCAATCAATCCTAATCATCATATAATTAGGATGCAGTGTAGTCAAAATCAAATTCTACTTTTATTCCATCATGCATGAGAAGTATAATATCAATAATAATCATTCCTTAGCATAAATTTTTATTGTGCAAGGAGTAAATAACTAACACAATAATTCTTTACATTGAATTTCATGGTGCACTATAAATCTAACCACTTGTGTAACCATGCATTACATTAATCGGTGCATGTAATCAATCATTAACATAATCATTCCTTGTCAGTAATATTCAATGCGCACGAGAATCAAAATATTAACCAACCATTCTTGAACTTTATTCAAGGGCACAAGTGATCCTAAATTCTTAATCAATTATATGTCAGTCATTTTTCTAAGGGAACAGAGAATAATCCACCAATTTTTAAAGGATGCAAGAGAAAAATAATTACAAATCAACTATCAAGTGCTTCAAGATTTGTAATAAGAAAACTCTTCATGTAGCTTGACTATGCATAATCTCAATTATTGGAATACAATTTTGTTATTGTTTAGTCAAAATTATGGATTACACTAAATAATATAAATTCTATAGCTACACATCAACATCCTTACTAAGTTAATTAAATTCTATACCGCAAGGTGTTTGATAAGTTTTTCAATTTTGCATGGAAAAAAATAGAAGAAAAGCTCAACAAGTTCTGCAAGGTTTAGGGTTTACATGCTCTAGCTTCCCTCCCACCCTGACCACCTCTGACCTCCTCTGTACACACAAAAAGCCTCTGCTCCCTGGCACTGACCACCACAGAAGAATGGGAAGAGAAGAGGGGTGAAAGCCCCCTCTTACCGTAATGTTGTTGCAAATAATTTTGAGAACTCACGAGTACATCGCCCATCCTTTGAGTCACCATTGCACTTATGAGACCAATACCTGCAAGAAGAAATGGATGTAAGAAAAGAATGAAACATGGATTTTGATTCCTCACATCCAAAAGAAGCTYGGGCCTGGATACCTGGAAAATGCATCCCCCAAGCCCCGGTTGTKCCCAGGTACATCATCAAAACCACCAGGAAAGGGGAGCATACGCARTTCATGAGAKACCATGCCCTCATAGGAAAATTCGTAGGTCTATGGMCCTCAGAAAAGGACCTAGCTCKCTGGATCAAGGTGTGGTGTAACCCTAAGGGTGACTATGAGCTCCAACTGAGCTCCAAAGGATTCTTTACAGTAATATTATACAACCTAGAGGATAAGGAAATGATATTTGAAGGGGGGTCCTATTTATACAAATCGGTTGGCCTTTTCCTATGTTTCTGGACAGACCGCTTCTGCCTAGAAAAGGAAAACTTTGCATATGCCTCAGTACGAATTAGTCTTTATTCCCTACCTTATGAGTTCTAGTTAGAGGAAATTTTACTAGGCATAGGCAACACTCTGGGTAAATATTTCAAATCTTCTGAAGCTACCGAACAGAGAAAATACACCTCCTATGCAAGGATATGTGTCTATATGAAAATATCTAAGGCTCTTCCAGACACAGTTACCCTAGAATGCCAGTACGAGGAATGGGCCCAAACCATAGACTATGAACACATCCCTTTTAGATTTTGAAAATTCCATGAACAT
Organism: Picea glauca; assembly: GCA_000966675.3. Classification (NCBI taxonomy): domain Eukaryota; kingdom Viridiplantae; phylum Streptophyta; class Pinopsida; order Pinales; family Pinaceae; genus Picea; species Picea glauca. The sequence goes on along the minus strand of JZKD02S1194341.1, from coordinate 882 downwards.
GGACACCTTTT
>JZKD02S1194330.1:0-12591 GCA_000966675.3 Picea glauca | reverse complement strand
TTTAATCCAAATTCATGGTGTTGTTATAATTATTTTTTGCATCTATTGAATGGTATATTTACAGTTTCCTTATATGCTCTGTTATGCATTTGTTTCAATGCTTTATGTGTATGATTTCATGTTGAATGTATGAAGTCTGTGCGAGGGAGAGTATAAGTTTCAATTTATCATCGTCCTGAGAATTCCTGCAAGGAGTGCAGTGAAGGTCCGCAAGGAGTGTGTTGACAAGATTCTGAGTTTTACCTCAGAAAAGCTCAGGAGAGATAGAGTTGTTCTTATACCAACATAAGTGCAAGTATAACACAGAGCCATGCAAGGTGTGTGCAGGCCAGGTCGAAGTCTTAGACTTTTCCAACCCAAGTGAGTGGTTGAAGAATTCTGTCACAAGGAGTGCGCGGAGTTGGAGTTGTCGAATAACCAAAGGTTATTGTGAAAGCCATAAAGAGTGAGCACAAGATTCCTCATAATCCTAGAGTTTGCAGCAAGAATCAAGCTCGGGAGGGATAGAGACTCAAAGAAAGTTCAGAGGAAGGACGAGGGTCGAAGTCACCTCACAGAAATCAAGCTCGAGAGGGTGGACGCCAAGTTATTTGGCGAGGAACTATTGAGAGCCTGAACAGATGGTTGGAATTCTCGGAGGGACAAACATCGATTTCGATGGACTGTTGGATCCAGTAGATCCATAGGAAGGATAAGACCGAGTGTCTTACAACACTCGCAAGCCTAGAATAAAGGGTAGCCATCAAATCCATAGGAGTGTGAGCCGTCGATTTGGCGCTCCGAAATATTGACATTTTGGGAGTTGAAAGAGTGTGGAGGAAGTTGTTTTCGGGAATCGCGAGTCGCGAAATCCCGATAAGAGAAGGAAGAATATGGAGCATTAGATCACAGGAAACGAGGATCGTCGATATGACATAATGGTCATCACGGGTTCGTATTTCAGGAGAAGGGGAAAGGGCCACTTCACAAACCCCCGAAACGCGAAATCCCAACGTGCTCGAAAATGGGGCCCCAGGTTTCAATCGAAGGTCCCATCAATGAATAATTAAAGGGAGGAGCTAGGGACCGTTAGCCCATTTCGGGGTTTCAGGAATCGGAAGAGTCGGGGTGACTCACAACGAAAGTCCTGAAATCACAAAATGCGACGCACCTTTCTAGGTTAAGTCTGTGGTCACGCCAGTGGTCATGTGGCATGGAGGCTCGCGTCTAGTGCATGTTCGCGCGAGCGGAGCATAGGAAATGAGACATGTGGTTATATGTGTGAAGGGTTCCAACAGGGACCAAGGAGCCATTTCGACTCAGGAATAGGAAGATCCAAAGACCGGAAGGTCAAGCAGACCCTGCTGAGGTGGGGGTCTACGTCATAATTTCCTTGAAATTTTTTACCCCAAACACCAATTCCAATTTTCCAAGGAAATGCAATACATCTACAAATTGCAGACTAACGTACCTATTTATAGAAGGTTGTAGAAGATTCCCCCTTGGCGATTCTTCAGTTCTAAGCTTGCTCCAAGTATTATCTCCAATTCTTCTATGCTAAATATGTAATTTGTTTATCGATTGGCTACCCCAACAACTCCTAAATGGGTACTCTTCTTCCCCATGGACCCCCAAGCTGCAATGGGTTGTATGAGAAGAGTACAAAAACTAGCATTTGGATTGTGTGGCTCCTCTAGAGCACGAGGTCCCTACCTTCCAAGTACATACACAATCTTGAGACCAAATCCAACACCAACTCACCAAGAAAAATTTCAGCATTATGACATCCATCCAACATTAGGATGCAAAAAGGTGACCTCTCAAGTCGAATCCTCCTTTCTTATATAGCCTTTGAGGCTCACACCATTTGTCAATCTTGTGCAAAATACTAATTATTTTAATTATTAAATGCATATTATTCACCCACCCATGTGTCACTCAATGCAGTCATAGTTCTTTATTTAAAATGTAGAATAAAGGTTATTAATCACATCCCAACGTCTTTTCCTATTTTTACTCTTAAATGTTCCCTAAATCCCTTTTCTTTTTTCTCATTGAGTGGGTGCACATGAAATTACTAATTTCTATTTGAATAAAATTGTTTTTCTTTCCATTTAACTCACCCCTTTCTATATGCATTTCCTTTTCCAATTATAAATAAATTCTATTTCCTCTTTTACCAAACATGTGCATAAGTCCATATGATCAATCAAACCACTCATGCAATTCATTCAATTTCCCACGCTAAAATAAAGTGCATATGCAAAATGATACTTTTCTCCCAAAAGTATTCATATATTCAAATACACATAAACTTATTTAAAGTCAATACCAAATGCAAGACCAAGTTACGTTAGAGCCTTCAAGTATTTAGTACCAAGAGCTAGACATAACCTATACAACTCTTCAAGTACCCTGCACCAAGACCTAGACACAACCTTCACAACTCTTCAAATGCATGATACCAAGGGCGCCATGCCCCTACATGCCCTTTAAGTACTACCTACCGGTATGTACCAAGGGCACCATGTTTTCACATGCCCTTCAAGTATCATTTTTCAATGATGGGGGATGGTGCCATGGTTGGGACTGAGCTCACCCAACTCATTCACCACTGGTGAGGGACTAATGGTCATTGATGAATAAGGATTGACATCTTATTGTGCACCCCTTAGCATGGCTTCATAAGTGACTGAATATGTGGCCTACCCATACAACAATGTGTAACCCCTAGGGAAAAACATTAAAACATTTGTTTTTCAACCCATTCCATGGCAAGGAGGCTAGTAGGTAGGAATAAGCAACCTAGACCTCTTCTCTCTGATGGTGCTTATGTCACATCTCATCATACAACCCTTTGATCATGTGTAAGGTTATTTGGAAAATGTTTCCCTATCTCTACATACATCTAGAGACAACATACCAAATAACACTATCTAATGATCATAAATAAACAATAAGCAATGTCATATACCTGTTAATCATACAATGATCATATATAATATATTTAATCAAGTAATCACATGTTCATTTTCAATATTCAATAGCATCACAAGAATATCAAAGCATCAATCTTAATAGACATATGTCCATGTCAAACAATAATCACATCAAATTAGATCAAAAGTCTAGATCACATCATCCATAAATATATATGTCAACGAACTAGATTATTCTTGTAACAAGAATGCTCTCAAATATAACATCATATTAGTCGAATAAAGTCAAAGAAAAAAATGTCACTACATGAGGGCCCATGTTAACAAACTGCCTGTTGGATGATATGCATCAAAGAATAGATACTTGTGTTGATCTTCTTCACAATAAGGTGCATGTACTATGCATGTATTAGTCTCTTGAATCTTCCACCAATCCCACAACTAACAATGTTAACATTAATCATGCATGCAATATTAGTATTTTCATCATCACTTGTGTGTGGATCACACAATGCATTTCAAATTTCAATCCACTAATGAAAATGAAAATGAAAAGGAAAATGACTTTGACATCTTTGCTGAATCACTAGGAGTTTTGTATGACTTTGGTGGCCACATCATAACTATTTATGTAAACATAGGAAGCACCAAGATTATTTGAGTTTAAATTAATAACGAGATCTTTCAGATGACTATTATAACTAACTAGAAGCTTATTTATGCGTTAGCCATAACAATTGATAAGAGATGCAATCAAGCAACCCTATTCCTGCAACAACAAACTTTCGACCGCCAAGTTGATATAGTCGATGCACCAAAATCATCTCAATTAGATGGTGGTCACAATGGCTCCCACTTATGCAACAGACGATCACGTGAAAAAAACGCAAAAAAATAAGCTCTGAGATCACCTTATTAACCTCTTGTACATGTCTAGCTTACAATAACAACTTAGTTGCAACTAACTAATGCCTTGAATGAATACAACACAGAAACGAAGCTGACATAGACCCGCTACCACCCCTAATGGCACATAATTCCATGCCAACTTCACCTTTACCATGCTAATTGAATGTTAAATAAATAATTAAAAAAAATAAAAATAAATTAAATCCAAATTAAAGTAAAACTTTTACATTAACAAAAAATAATCTTTGTATGTACCAAATAATATTTCAATACGATTCCTATTATCTATCCAGGAATAGACATAATAAAGATCACAATAATAAATAATAAAATGCGGTTACTATATACATAATAAAAATTAAAATAATAATAAATAATAAACAAAGACAATAAAAAATATTACAAACTGCGCAACATAAGGACAACATTACTTCGAACCCTTCAAAATAAGAATACAATTTTAATGGGCACCCTACGGATCCATCCATCATTTCTCTATTTATAGGCAAAAGGTCCTTTAAATTCAAATTAACTTGACCCTCGTTTCTATCGATATCAAGGTGTTCATCTAATATCTCACGACTAAGTTCAATTTTCAGTCGCAAATCTGAGGCCCTGACATTTCTTCAATCGCGCTGCATGAACTGAGCATTCCCAATTGTCTGTTATCGGCGTGATTTTGCATTTTGATTTTAAAATTCTTTGCTGGGCGTTGGCGTTAAGAGCCCCGATCTTCACAGGAAGAGGCCCGTCAAGGTTTTGCAGGCTTTCATCAAAACCCACTTAATAAAAATGGCAGATGCTGCAGACAACTCTTCTGCTGTGGATTCGTATGTTAATACGCCGATTGATAAGTCACCAGAGCTTCTTGGATCAGAGACCCTCGATTCTCCTGCGGACAATGTGCCGCCTGCTCCATATCGACTCTTCAACCGCCAGAAAACCATTCATGAAGTCTTTGGCGGAGGAATGGGTGAGTAAATCTATTTACAATGAGCAATTATATTAGTTTTAGCTTTGATTGAGCAATGTAGAATAATGGTTTTGTGTGATTCTTAACTTGGGTTTATGTTTTTCTGTTCCATTTTTAAACCCCGATACTATCCCAGTCTTTGATCTCTGTAGTCTAGGGTTTTCCCGGGGTGGGGTGGGGTGGGGTGGGGTGGGGTTGACTGATGTGCTTTTATAGTTTTAAGTCATCTTTGTAAGAGCACGATAAGCGAAACTAATGGGTTTTTACTCGTTAAACCCCACATGCTAGGAGAATAATTTGGGATGTGCCCCTTGTCACCACCAAGACTGTTACGAGTAAATCATAAAAGATTACATCACAATGATTGAAAATTAAACTAATGTGTCTGCCTAATTATTGTTATTTCATTTTTCAGCCCCAAGCTCCACTAGCTCTAAATCGAGAAAAATCATAACATACCCACAATATCAAATATTGTAAATCCTCTGATATTGATATGTGAAATTCATGAGATTTCTAAAAATTGTGTGTTTACCATAGAGAATATGATGACACCTACAACCCGAAACTGAATATATATCTTTCTTTCTTAAAGACAATCTCTGTCTACCCTTTTCAATTTTCATGTTGTGAAAAATTACAGATAGGTCCACAGTTTGATGTTGGACAGATGCTCATGTTTTTGTTTTTAGATTTTAAAACCTCTAGGGCAAAAATAGGTACCTGATTCAAAGTTGATTGATTCATGTTGGAAAAATCTGTTTTTCAAAATTCTAGTACTATTCAATTGTGGTGACAATTTAAAATTGAATAGAGTCCTCAGTAGCACTTAGTTTCTGGTTTGAAGCCCTAAAGCAACAACTTCAAATTTGGCAGATGTTCATGTTTTTATTTTAAGATTTTCAAACTTTTAAATATTGGGGTCAGGCAGGGGTACATTGATTTCAAATTTGAGTGCATTCTTGTGTAAAAATATGTTTTTCAATAGCCTCGTGGGTTAGCTCAAGTGGATGAGTGCTGTTGTTTGCTCGAATGAGGTTCTAGGGTCGAATCCCTGGCTAAGAGCCTATTTAGGACCTCACTTGATGTCCCCATCGGGTTAGACCTATAAACAGACTGAACGATTTACCCTGTTTACCATCCACGAAGTGTGGGGAAGTACTCGGGGGTTTCCCTTGCTATATTTCCAAGAAAAAAATGTTTTTCAAATTTCTGGTAGTATTCAATTATGGACTCAAGTTAGAACTCAATAGAGCTTCCATTAGCACTCAATTTCTGGTCGTAAACCCTAAACTTTAAAGCCCTTCATCTTAAACATTATAATTTGAGTCCCAAAGCCAGTGCCTTGAATCGTAAAACCCAAACCTAAACCACATAATTTTTCTCATAAACCCCGAAACCTAATTTCTATAAGTTCTGAATCATTGCCATTTTTTGGTTTGGACATTATTCTTGGTAGAACTGATCGACGTTTGTTGTTTACCTACTGCTATTGTCATGTCTGTTTAAATTTTGACGGTTCTGGCAGCTGCTGATGTGATGCTATGGAGGAGAAGAGGTATATGTATTGGCGTACTTGTCGCTGCTACTGCTGCATGGTATTTGTTTGAGAGATCAGGATATACGTTTTTATCTCTTATTTCCACCATTCTTCTACTTTTGGTTGCAATTTTGTTTATCTGGGCAAATGCTGCATCTCTCCTCCAGAGGTGAGTAGTATTCTAGTATTCCTGCCCATTTTCATATGTTAAACATGCCCTTTTTTTTTCTTTTTCCTTGTTTTTGTTGAGGAATGATATATGAAAGTCTGCGACATTTACTAGTGTATTTGCATTATGCAGGCCACTACCTCCTCTACCTGAATTGGAATTATCAGAGGAAATAGTAAACAAGGTAGCTGCTTCAATGCGTGTGAGAATTAATGACGTTCTAGCAGTGGCACATGATATTGCCCTTGGCAAAGACATTAAACTTTTTGCGAAGGTAATGCCGTATGGTTTGTTATATTTCTTAAATGATTTCAGTCAGTCCTGCTTATGATTTGCAGCATATGGCAATGGGTGTTGCATTATCTGGCACGAAACTAGGACACGTTCATAAAAAATTTGCTTAGGTTATGTTGTGGATTGGTGCAGAGGTTTTTGTCCTGTTCTTTAGTACAACTTTTCATATCACTAAATGAAATAAAATGGATACTGCAGAACTGCGCTTCCATTAGAAGATTTTCTCTTTCATCTGATAGGTCCATTAATACCCAAGTGTAGGTTATGATGTTTAATCATTGTCTTTGAGTGCTTATTGAACTAATTTTGTTTCTGGCAGGCGGTTGTCTTTTTGTGGCTATTTTCAATTTTTGGTGGCTGGTTCAACTTCCTTACACTTGTCTATATTGGTAAGTTCTTAAGTATTTCTTGCTGGTACTATCATCGCATAGTCTTCTTATGTCTTTTAGTTTTATTCTGCTTTTCTGAATAATATCCTTGAACTTTGAATTTTACACCAACACCTTATGAACAATTTCGTCGATTCTAGATCTGATCATCTTTTTTCTTGTACTGGCATTGTGCAGGTCTTCTTATTAGTCTAACAATTCCTGCATTGTACAACAAGTATGAGGATCATGTTGATAGAAATGCAGAGATAGCACACAAGCAAATTGTAAAGCAATACAGGAACCTTGATGCGAATGTTTTAAGCAAGATTCCAAGGGGATTTTCCAAAGACAAAAAGATGCAGTAATATCTGCTCTGGCCCCTAGTGTAGGAAAGATCTGGTTTTGTGAGATAAAGATAGCCTGAACATATGAATGTATAAACTTTTGCTTAGAAAGTCCAGAATAATTGATTAAGTTCGTCCATGTAGTCTGTCTATTGTTAGAACTTGGAACTTATTTGCCAAGGTGCATTTTGTTCATAAGTTGGGGACGCCGAGAAAATTTTGGAATCTGGCTTCTTATTCATCGATATCAATGATAACTAGGTCACTGATGGATTGAAATGTTAACCTGGCTGTGGACTTCTCTCAGCTTGATGGTTGGTGACGTTCTTATCTGTTTTTGAACTTTGAACTTTTTGTGTTTAAATCTGTGCGCTTTGTTTCAATGGTTTTCAGGGTCGTTTGTTTTTTTCGGTTAGAATGTACCTTGCTCTTGCCTCCTAGCTATAAATAATACATTGTGAAGTAGTCTCATGTCTTGGATGTATGGAAATGCATGAAATGAATCATTTTTTTAGATATGTTATGAGCTATGAACTATTTTGGTATCATTTGAAAAGCTAGGAAGACAGGCTTGATGTTAGATGCTTGCTCCAACTCCTCTAGACTTTGAAGTTTGAAGAACATAACTTATTGCTTTTACTCTTTAGCAGACACACATGCAGATATCTGGTTTTCAAATGAATGGTCGTAGCAAATCTGTGGTATCTTTAAAGTGCAGTGTTCTATTATTATCATAATAGAACTGTAAAGGTTTTTGCCAGTCTTGTACAAATTATGTGAGGCTCTACCAAAGCCTGCAGACTGATTGATGAATATAATGCCTTTTTCTCAATCAGAGCAGATTTATTTACAAAATAACAATTTCAAGCTGAAATCTGGATACTACTATAGCGTTGTGTTAGATAAGTTCTTTCATCACTACATGCAGCTAAATAATGGGAAAGCCATATTATCTATTACTGAGTACGGGAAAATCTTTACAAGTTCTACTCTGTTACCAGCCAAATCAAACATTTACAGATTATTATCTTTGTACAGTGTGTCTGGCATGCTTGATATATCCCTTGTTGAGGAATCCGTTCCACTTTAATATGACTGCCACTGACACACTGCAGACTGCACATTAGATGACAGTTTTGTTTATTATACACTGCACATTAGATGACAGTTTTGTTTATTATACACTGCACATGGGTGACAGTTTTGTTTATTATACACTGCAAACTGGGTGACAGTTTTGTTTATTATACAGAGCCTATGTTCAGGGTCTGGTTTACTCTCTTGGAAATCATTCTTTGGTTGTTATTTTCTAAGAAGTAATGCATCAATAACCTTTGAATGTTGAATGATGGAATGCAAAGAGTATTGTTCGATGTATATATTTCAAAGTGGTAGCAGATGATAATGGTGTTTCTTTTAGATATTTTGTATCTTTCTTTGAGGTAGCGTGCAATGGATTGACCATTGGTGTTCATAATTAAGGAGTCTGTTTGCCTGTTGGAAATTATTACAGTTGTTAATGCTGGTGACTGCAACAAATCCTTGTTGGACTACTCCCAAACATGCATGAGTGATACTCCTGCTTTTCATATGTTAAGGTGGCTTAATTCTTGGAGTTGATACAGAGGTGTAGAGAGTTTGAGTTGATTTTGGTTTGTGTTATGTTCTTGGGTGTACAAAATGTAGGAATTTTGGTGAAAATGATTATCTTGTATATGTTTTTTACAATTCAAACACAGCAGGTAGTGAGGATAGGAATTATTAGTTGTTATGATGAATGTGGTTGATGCATCCCATTATTAAAAAAAAAACCATACCACCAGATTATCTCTTGTAATACTCCATATTTATTTGTTTTAATTAAAATATACATATATTTATATTTTTATATTAATAAAATAGTAGATAACACCATACAAAATTTGTGAATATTTTTAAGTTCGATCCTCCATTAAAAAATAACACCACACAAAAATATATACCAAGTTATCAAGTCGGTCCATCATGTTCAAAATTAACACTGCGAACGGTGACCCGGGGCAATAAATATGAAAAAATGCCTTATCACAGACTTAAATAGCCACCACCCACTTAAACTAAAGGATGGTGGCCCATCCTCATTGTCTTAGCCCACCAACATAAATTAAAGGATGGTGGCTTATCCTCCTATAAACGAGCATAAACTCTCTAGTTTTATTGCATACAGCTTAGCATAGATTTGGAAATCAAATATCATTTAATAACAAGTTTTTAAACACGTTTAAAGTGCATAAAGGCTTGGTAGTTAGTTTAGAAATCATTATTAAGTTTAAAGTGTATAATGGTTAAGAACATGCGTTTTCTCATAAGAGGTTACAAGTTCAAATCCAGAGGGGTAGGGTATGTATACCTCCGTAAACTTTACCAATCAAAATTGCTGGATGAAGGTGGTCTCATACATCAATTTGGTGTCTGGCTTGACCGTGACCTTAAAAATAGATTATTATTATTACTATTATTATTATAAAGATTGACTTGGAAATGTAAATTCAATACCTTGAAGTACTTTTGTTACACAGTGAGCTTATTGTCATATTTATTTTGTTTGGAGTGACATAGATATATTGAGAGATATATGTTCGATATTTTGAATTATTTTTGTTCAACTATGGAATTAGGGTTATATTTGTTTATTATTATATAAAGTATTAGTAATTCAAATAATGTTTATTTGTTTGTTATAACTTCAAAGGGATAGATATGGAGTTCATGGTAAATGAATATGTGCTAGGGTCAATTTAATAAGTAGTTTATATATATAATGAGTGAGTCTAGGTATATAGAGAGGTCAATGTGATGAGTGAGACTAGGCATATAGAGAGGTCAATATAGTCATTATTGATAGGGATATATGATTTGGATATATTAATGTATTAAAGTTATTTGGAAAAAGTTCTTCTATTTGATAAGAAGTTATTGTCTAACTCATCTTTATTATCTATTTGGGAGTTGTGCTTTATGTTCACATTTTGTTACATTGTGTGTACTCTGGTTTATTATGTTATTTTAAAGGTTTAGTCCATTTGGGATCATAGTGGACAATCTTTGGTTTAGTTCTTTTAAATGAGTCCATCTTATCATTTTTTCTCAGAGTATTTTCAATAAGTGAAATATTTAGGATGAATAGATGAAATGGCGAAGTATATTGGTTAAATGAATAGATGATATACCGAAGTATATTGTGTAAAATTTTATGAAGCTAATTTGCTATACTTTCGAAGTTATAAGATGTGGAAATGAGGGTTTTGTCTAGTCCTCAAATCAAGCTTAAACACGTGGTTTCAGTGAATAAGTCAAATCTAAAGATTTAGAGTTCCAAATTGAGTGTCACTAGTGGCATTGGAAAGATGGATTAAAGAGTTTTAGAGCTAAATGTTAGACTTAGATCTACAAAATTGGATGCATGTCTATTGTACAAGTTTGTTCTTTTCAAAGGGTGCCAAAATCAAAATTATGGTCGAATCTGGAACTTGATCAAATAATCCAGAAATCAACTTTCTCAACCATACTGCTTATGTACATGCCTCACATGCTGCGATATATTTTGCTTCTGTTGTGTTGAGTGGGACATACTTATGTTTCTTGCTGCCCCAAGATATCATAGTAGAGCCCAAGCTGAAACACATCCCTGAAATACTCCTTTTGTCTTCTGCACTTCCTGCCCAATCTGAATCTGTGAATCCATGAAGCTGTATATCACTGGATGCGATATATCTTAAGCCATAGTTTACCGTCCCATGAATATATCTTAGAACATGCTTTGCAGCTATCTAATGCTCATGTCGGGGTTCCACATGAAACTGGCTTAGGGTGTTTACAACAAAGAAATATCTGGCTGAGTTTTCACTAAATATATCAATGACCCAATCAATTTTCGATATGGGGACGGGTCTACTGGATCAAAATCTGAGTCTCTTACTTTCCTTATATCTGTGGTCATAAGAGTGTCTATGGATTTGCAATCCATCATTCTAAACTTCCGAAGAATCTTCACTGCATCCTTGTCCAAGGAATACTTCACCACGCTTCTGCCATACTTCTAGTCCCAAGTAATAATGCATGAGACCAAGATCTTTCATATCGAATTCAGAAGCTAGTTCCTTCTTACACTGGATGATGAGAGACTCTTCACCTATCAAGAATAAATCGTCGACATATAGCAGTAGAATCACAGGTGCATTGTTCATGACTTTGTAGTAAAGATTTGGATTTGCATGACTCTTGGAGAAGCCAAGTCTTATTTAGTAGCTGTCTATTCTGGCATACCAAGCTCTTGGAGCTTGCTTGAGTCCATACAAGGCTTTATTTAGTCTGCAAACATGAGTGTCTTTGGAGTGTACTTCAAATCCTTGAGTTTTTTCAATGTATACTTCTTCGATTGCTCCATTGATGAAAGTTGTCTTTACATCCATATGATATAAACTCCATCCCATGGAAGCAACAAGAGACATAATGACTCTAATATAAGTATATTTGGCAACATGAGCAAATGTCTTGTCATAGTCTTCTCCCTCCTTCTAGGAGAACCCTCTAACTATGAACCTTGATTTGTATTTGTCCACGCTTCCATTTGTTGCATGCTTGATCTTATAGACCCATTTTGAAGTTACTATTGATTTTTCTTTGGGTCTAGGCACAATTTCCTATACATCATTTTTCACGATGGATTGGTGTTCTTCTGTCATGGCTTATTTCCATTGTTTCTTCTAAGTTGCCTCTTCAAATGTGATAGGTTCTTCATTTAAAAGCTTTGTCATACATGCTGCATAACTGAAGAATATTTTGGGCTTTTTGCTTTTTCTGAAGGTGCCACTTGGGGCTTTGAGTTTCTTTGCTTCTTGTAGAGTAACTTCAAGCCAAGATGGACGTTTCTTGGTTTTGGGTACAGTGTCTGATTCAATAGTTTCACATGGTTGCATTGGATGATCAAGTTGTTTTGTTTCTTCATTCTGATTTTCTGGAAGACATGTGCTTTCTTCTTTAGGCTCTTCATACTCTTCTTCTTCTATAGTTTCTTCTATGGATTTCTTGAAA
>JZKD02S1194318.1:198076-216145 GCA_000966675.3 Picea glauca | reverse complement strand
ATAATGACAGAAAATGCAGGAAAAACTGCTCTGTATTAATAATGGCAAATGCCTGTATATTTTACAAGGTGTTCTCGAGCTCTCCTCAGCTCTACATGCATTCTGTCTACATGTACCCCCCTCTCTTCTCAAAATGAGATCTCTCGATCTCTTTTACCTGAGGTGCTCTTAGCTCTTCCCTCCAGGATTTTACCTACTCTAATTAATTTACAATCAATTACAATAAATGGGCTGTCTAGTCTGCTATCCAGAACTAGATCTCAACCAAATCTACCATAAAGGCCGATCCTAAACACCGCCTGAATAAGCACGGCTTCCTATGGCTCACCAGCCTAAACCATTTTATTACATTCAATACAAATATAAATGAGGCTGTGCCTCCCTTCATCCTTTGAATGCGTGCGTGCTGATGTGGCTGACTGGCTGGCATGGAAAGATGCTCCTGCATCAGCTATCTACACATGCATTCAAACACTGATAATTCAAATTGAATAGAAATCCTAAGCACACAGATAAGAAAAAAAACCCATTGCCTTGCAAATGGAGTGCAAAGGGATGAGAAACTTTAAACATTGGAACGGTTGTTTGAATAGTGGAACCTGTCATCCGAAGAGCTTCCATAAGGAGTGTCGTTTTGAGGAGTGAATGCAAAAGGTTGTGCACAGGTCGGGCATCTCTGTTTGACTGGCGTGTTCGAGAAGGCGTCTAACATCATGTTGATTCTTCTACTAAGGAGGGTGTGTCGGTGGAGCTGCTCCATCATATACCTCCTCATATCAAAGATGAGCTCCAAGTGCTCAAGATTAAGGAGGATGGGTGGACTCTGGTCACGTTCCGTGTCTGAGTTTAGAAAAGGAGGCTCAGTTGGACAATTCAAGTAGCTCCCTCCATGGATGTCTCTGTATCCATTTCTATAATGCTAGTGTTGGGTCTATCGTGGGGGTCCGAGACCATGTAAAGGAGGGGGTCTGATGGAACCTGAATTAATTCCTCTGAGATCTCCTCCTCCACATAGGCCATTGGAGGTGTCGTTGACTCCTTGTTTTGTTGAGTCCGAGCTATGGAGGGGGCTCTCTCTAATTCGCATAGGATTCTTTGCCTTTCAACATAACAGTACCAAGAGGGTCCNTTCAACTCTAGATCCTAGCAGATCATATAGCCATGCTTTAATCTTCCCATCGACAACTGTGGACAAAATGAACTGTGTTCATTCAAAGGAGATTGTCAGACATCACAGAAAACTACACATAATTCATTTTAATGCTACTCGTATCTTACAAGTAACAATTTTACAGAGAAAAAAATTGCAAGTAGTCTTCAAAATACTCCATAAATGTTGAATTACTGTGGAAGTACCAAGTGCTTTAAGTAGAATACGACTTCTCTAAATCAAGCACCTGGTCATCCTCCTTAGGATGAGGACAAACATAATAAATAGAAGCTTGGTGACCCTCAAATGTGTACTGTTTGTGGCATGTTACTGCATCCCATACCTAAACAATAGCCAACTAATTGATTTAGCAGCTGATCAGACTGGTAAACATACATCGTGATAAAAGGAATTCAAATTGACTATTTTTTTACAGCATTGAGTCATCATTGGGAACGTGTACGCTTAAATAATTCAGGGATCAAGTACTAGATTTACCGTGATGGTCATATCATTCCTACAAGAGATAACATAGAGCTGTTTCTTAGGGTGGGCAAAGGCAATATCGTTCACACCACCAATATGTGCATCAATCTGCAAAGTATTTTTATATTGTTACTTACAGCCTGGTACAACAAAAGAAACTGCAACGAAATGCAACCTATGTTTGAGCTTGAGTATGAACCTCAAGGTGTTGCCTCAACTCGCCAGTCGGGATATAAGGATATACAGGAACGATATGCTTGGAAAATGCTACTCCTGCAAGTCACAGGAACGATATGCTTGGAAAATGCTACTCCTGCAAGTCATGTAAAGTCAATCACAGTATCTCCTATATAGTTATTATTTCTATGGTAGTAATGGCTTTTGTCATGACACAAAAACTGTCCAAATACCTAACCTTGACACCAAGGAGGATTTACATACCAACCATTGCTCCACCTTGGCTCCAAATGCACTGGTTCACTGATACAGCTGATCCTTCCAAAAGAGATAACTAAACAATTATAACATAAAATGTATGAGTTGTCCAAAATCAATGTTGTTAAGAAACACCTTCTAGGAAAGCACTTGTGCTTGTGAACAAATAAGCATAAAATATATTTCTTCACCCAAATCGCTTAAATGATATGCTAAGAGTATAAAATATATTTCTTCACCAAAATCTCCTCCCTAGAGTGACCTAGTCACCCTTGAAGTGAAAGACCTATATCGAGGTAACATTGGGTGTAGGATCCCCAAATTATAGCACTTGTTCTGAGGTTTGGCCGGGATTTTTCCAAACTACAACTTGAGCTCTAACACTGCTAATTAGGACCGAAGAAAATCAGAATACATACATCAAAGCATTATATGGTAGTAGAAGTTGCAAAACAACTAAGGTGAAACGTTCCTGAAAAATTACAAGTAAGGACTATAAAACCCAGAAATGGGTTTGGATGCTGCACTTATTGACACCATTAAACAATCCTCATGAGCAAGGCATTCATAAAATGTAGGTAATGTAGCATGCACCTACGCTCTTGCTTCTTGAAAAAATCACATTAGATATATCTTCTATAGAAGATTTAAAAGTGTTAATGAAGAAGACTTAACGATGAAACGAAGAGAGAAGTAGAACCTTTGAATAATGAGGGTTCTAATCCTTGACTCTCTATTACTAGGAAATGCCAACCTTGAAGAGGCGACGGGGTGCACGCAGACTACTCTGCACAACGAAGTTTAAAATACTGCGCACCAAACAGGCTACGTGACAAAGTTGTCAAGACCACTGCGCAGTGCACAAACTGCTCAGATTGTTGCGCGCTATGAATACACACACTAAATAAAATGATATATGAATGCAGAATAAAATAGTGCTATGCTTTAGCACATAAACTACACGGAAACTTGTCTAAACACAAAATACTTGATATTAATGAACTTCAGTGCAATGCGCTCGGATTACAAAATATAGTGACAAAATGATCTTCGGCTCTGATACTTCTTCTGTCAACTCTTTAGCTGTTGCTGGTTCTCTCCCTCTCTTTGTGTATCTATTCCTCTATCTATCCATTTGTCTGTCTATCTACTAACTGAAGTGACTTAGACTATTATAGACTCTGAATGTGACTTCCTACAGAAGATAAGATCGACTCAACATTAAACACTACCATAACTACGACTGACTCTTCAACAACTTAATTTAATCCGAGATGATAGAATTCGACTCCATTTATAGCTCTCCTATTTGCCGATTGAATTTTGAGTAAGTATGCGACTTTGCACTTACAAACTGTCAGACTGTCTCACTGACATTTTAGTACTCACAGATTTCGAATAACAAACAAATCGGTGGTGACGTGAAGATCTTACCGACTTGTAATTACAATTTCCAACACTCCCCCTTAATTATAAGTTGGCGGGATTCAAAATAAAGTTACATAAAAAAAATTGAGTTTTCATTTTACTGTCACTCATCTGTTATTGCGCAGACTCCCATATTACTGTGCAAATGCTGAAATGCATATCTTGCTAAAGAATTTGTAAAAATGTCTGCAATTTGTTCTTTTGACCTACAAAATTCTAAGCAGATCTCTTTGTTATTCACCAATTCTATGATAAAATGATACCTCATATCAATGTGCTTGGTTTTCTTGTGAAACACGTGATTATTTGATAGCAAGATGGCATACTTGTTGTCACAAAAAATTGTAGTTAGTTCTTGTTGTTCCTGCAACAAATATTTTAAAATTCTTCTCATCCATATTGCTTGACAAGTTGTTCTTGTGGCTGCAACGTACTCTACTTCTGCTGAAGAAAGTGTCACTATGGGTTGCTTCCTTGATTCCCATGATACCATACATGTTCCATAATGAAATGTGTACCCAGAGGTACTTTTCCTGTCATCAATATTTCCTCCACAATCACTGTTAGTGTATCCAATGAGTTTGAAATTTTCTGAAGTGGAGTAATTTATGCCAAAATCTTTTGTTCCATTCACATATCTCAGAATTCTCTTTCCTTCTTTCCAATGTGATTATTTTGGAGTTTCCATGAACCTTGAGATTAGGCTCACTCCATACATAATATTAGGTCTTGTTGCCGTTAGATACATAAGACTTCCTACCAGTCTTTTAAGCAGTGTGGGATCCATTTTGGACCCTTTATCTTCCTTGCTTGAATTCAATCCTATTATGACAGGTGTTGGTGCTCCTTCTGAATTCACCATATTGAATCTCTTCAATATTTCATGCACATACTTGGACTATGAGATAAATATACCAGTTTTGGACTGGTGCACTTCTATTCCCAGAAAATATCTCATTAGCCCCAAATCAGTCATTTCAAATTCATCCTTCATGATTGACTTGAAATCTTCTATGCCAAAGTCACCTGTAAATATCAAATCATCCACATATAAACAAACAATTAACACATTACCTTACTGATTTGATTTGACATATAGTGTTGGCTCATTTTCGCTTCTTTGAAATCCGTTCTGTGTGAGATAGGAATCTATGCGACTATACCAAGCTCTCAGAGATTTCTTTAATCCATACAGTTCTTTCTTTAATCTGTATACTTTGTTTTCTTGTCCTGGAACCTCATAACCTTGTGGTTGTTCCACGTATACTTCTTCTTCTAAGTTTCCATTCAATAATGTTGACTTTACATCCATCTGATAGACTGGCCATTTGTACTGCGCGACAATTGCTAACACAGTTTTGACTGTGTCCATGCGTGCAACTGGTGCAAATGTTTCATTGTAATCAATCTCAGGTTGCTGTGTAAATCCTCTTGCAACTAATATTGCCTTGTACTTCTGTACTTTTCCTTTTGCATCTTGCTTGGTTTTATAAATCCACTTGACACTTATGACATCCTTGTCAACAGGTACATCTACCAATTTCCATGTTTGATTGCTCTCTATGCATCTGATTTCTTCATCCATGGCTTGTGCCCATACATCTTCTTCAAAAGTTAATGGATCATCTATTTGTGAAAACAGAGAAAAAAAATGAGAATGAATTTGTTGCGTATTCATTATAGATGTCGTGTAGACTTGTTGTCTTTCTTGATAACAGACTTGCTAATGTTGGATCTGGAGATGTAAAAGTACTCGGACATCTTGTTGGTGTTTGTTGTGCTCTAGGTGTAGACTGTGCACTTGTTGTTCTTGCCAGAGTATTATGTGCAGTAATTTGCGTTGCAGTGCAGGTGTAGACGGAATTGCGCATTGTCCTGTGTATGGTGTTTGTACCACTTCATTCTTTGTGTCATCATGCTCCATTGTGTCAATTATATTCATTGTATTTTCTATGGTTCCATCCCATTCTTCATTCTCTACGAACTGAACATCATGACTGATTATGAATTTTCTTGCGACAAGGTCATACAACTTGTATCCTTTTGTGTCTTCAGAATACCCAACAAATATACATTTTTGTTCTTTGTTGTCCAACTTTCTTATCAGTTCATCTGGAACATGTGCATATGTGATACAACCAAAAACTCTTAAGTGTGCCACATCATGATTTGATCATGTCCATGCTCCCTGAGAAATTCTATTTTTCACACTCTTTGTTGGACATCTGTTCAAGATGTATACTGCAGTTGCTACTGCCTTGGCCCAGTACTCATTTGACAAATGTTTGGTTGTCATCATATTGCATTCCATTTCCATGATGGTTCTATTCTTTCTCTCTATGATACCATTCTGTTGTGGTGTGTATCGCACAGTAAATTTCTTGTAGATTCCATGAACTTTACAAAAGTTCTGAAATTCTCTTGACATGTATTCTCCTCCTTTGTCCGTTCTTAGACACTTGATGTAATAACCACTCTATTTCTCCACAACTGATTTAAACTACTGAAAACGACCCAATGCGTCAGATTTATGCTTTAGAAAATAAATCCATGTCTTTCTTGAGAAATCATCAATGAATGTTAGAAAATAAGTACTGCCTCCTATAGACAGAGTTTTCATTAGTCCACAGATGTCTGAATGTATTATTTGTAGTGGAGATTTTTCTCTGTAAGACTTGCCGACCAGAAACGATTCTCTGTGTTGCTTGCCAAATATGCATCCTTCACATATCCTTTCTGGTTTATTGACCAATGGTAAGCCTTTTACCATATCCTTTGTGTGTAGCAGCTTCAGACCTCCAAAGTTTAAATGTCCAAATATGAAATGCCATAGCCATGAGTCATCCTATGTTTCAGATTGGAATGTTGCCTTCATCTCCACGCCATTTTCTCCTTTCTTGACACTGCAAACACTATTTTCTTCATTAGTACTACGCGTGCTTTCTGTTGTAAATGCAGTGTCTAACTGTGCACTTTTTCTTTTGTCAACAATTTGCATTGTTTTCTTCTTCTTGACTGGCTTTAATGTTAATGGGAACATCCTGTTACTTGTCATCTGGATTTTTTCAATAAGTAGATTTCTTGGGCATTTATCCATAATCACACAGTGATTATATTCCATGTAGATTTTGTATCCCTTTTGTAACAGTTGTTCTGTACTCATCAGATTATGCTTCAGACCAGAAACATAATATACATCATACATAACTCTCTCTTCTCCTTGTCTGATTAAAATACTTATACTACCTTTGCCTAAGACAGTGACTTGAATATCTGTTCCAAGTGTAACCTTGGTCTGGACTGAGTCATCCAAACTAGAAAACAGTTCTATGTTTCCTGTCATGTGGTTATTGCAACTTGAATCTAAATACCATATGTCACATGAACTTGCTTGAGCAACATTGCATTCAACTGGTGACACTATATTAGGCATTTCTTTTGTGCTAGGCACAACTACAACGTGTGCCATAAACATAGGGCGAGTTTCGTTATTTGCACTATGTGACTAATCTTGACTTTGCTTGTTCTGATTATACTGTCTCTTTCTACACTCATATGCATAATGCCCATACTTTTTACAATAATGGCATTGAATCTTTGATTTGTTAGTTCTTTGACAAGTTGACTCGCTGGTACTTGGGTTTTGACCTCTTCCACCAATGTTTTCAGGATTTCTACTGCATCCACTTCTGTTGGAACTTCTTCCTCTGCCTCTAGAGTTATCTCTCCCCCTTCCTCTTCCATGGCTTATAGATGACTGTGCAGAAAAGGAATTTTCTAATGACATATTCGACCTGTTCAATCTATGTTCACGGTTGATGAGGGAAGCTTGCAGTTCATCTAGACTAAATTGACTCAGATCTTTTCCTTATTCTAGAGTTACAACAAGAGTATCAAATTTTGGAGGAAGACTCCTAAGCACTTTCTCAACAACTTTTTTGTCTTCTATGATTTCACCATGAGACTTAATCTGATTTATCAGTCCTATCACGTGTGTGTAGAATGAATCTACAGTGTTTGATTCTTTCATTGACATAGTTTCAAAATCTCTTCTAAGAATATGAAGTTTTGTAGTTTTTAATTTATCCATACCTTGATAAGAAGTTTGTAATGTGTCCCATGGTTCCTTGGCTTGATTTTTTGATGTAACTCTTGGAAGTATGATCTCATGCATGACTTGATGTATATAAAACAATGCCTTTCCATCCTTCTTTCTTTGTTATTTCAGGACATCTTTCTCATCTTGTGTGAGAACGTTATATGCTGCCTGATCTACTGGTTCCACATAACCATTCTCGACTATTTCCAATACATATTGACCTCAGAACAAAGACTTCATGGTCAAGGACCACATCTCATAGTTCTTGCCTGTAAAAGTGGGAGGTTGCAGATTTGAAGTAGAAGCCATTTTTCACTTTCAACTGAGTTTCTGCTCTAAAAACCTTATTCTGATAGAACCTGCTCTGATACCAATTTGAAGGTATGATGGGGCACGCACAAACTACTCTACACAACACAGTTTAAAATACTGCACACCAAACATGATACATGACAGAGTTGTCAAGACCACAACGCAGTGCACAAACTGCTCAGATTGTTGCATGCTGTGAATACACACACTAAATAAAATGATATATGAATGCAGAATAAAAAAGTGCTATGCTTTAGCACGTAAACTCATAAATAACACAAAAACTTTTCTAAACAAAAAATACTTGATATTAATGAACTTCGACGCAATGTGCTCGGATTACAAAATACAGTGACAAAATGAGCTTCGGCTCTGATACTTCTTATGTCAACTCTTCAGCTGTTGTTGGTTCTCTCCCTCTCTTTATGTATCTATTCCTCCATCTATCCATCTGTCTATATATCTACTAACTGAAGCGACTCAGACTATTATAGACTCTAAATGTGACTTCCTATAGAAGCTAAGACTGACTCAACATTAAACACTACCATAACTACGACTGACTCTTCAACAACTTAATTTAATTCGAGAGGATAGAATTAGGCTCCATTTATATCTCTCTTGTTTGTCGACTGACTTTTTAGTAAGTATGTGACTTTGCACTTGCAAACTGTCTTACTATCTGACTAACATTTGACTACTGACAGATTTTGACTGACAAACAAATTGGCGACGACGTGAAGATCTCACCTACTTGTAATTACAATTTCCAACAGGGTTCAAAGAGAGGGTGAGCTTATTTGAGCTCATTGATCTCTTGCAACATAAGGGTCCATTCAGACTTTTTATCCATGTATTTAATAAGCTGCTTAGTTGATCTGTAACCAGATAATAGGTTGAAACTTATTCAACCATAAGAATTAAAAGATATATGGGAAAATAAGCATCACCTAAACTCATCGAATGTAATCAAATGTTCTATCTCTTTGTAGAGTTCTGGGTTGTAGGATATAAATACTTTTAGATCCTTGACAAGTATTTCCACATCTCTAGACAAATCATTCCTGGAAAATGAAAATAATTTGGAATTTATTAATACAAACATTAAGAATCTGCCAATATCCACACAGTTGTCTTAATTATTCAATGTAATCACAGAGTAAAAATATCTAGCTCATGGTACACCTTTTGACAAATACATCTCCCAAATTCAGAGATAGAAAAACAAACAACCCATTAAAGACAAGAACTTCCACATTACAAAACACAAAAGAGGAGAGACAACAAGAGCATACACAAACCTCAAAACACAGAAACTACAAATAAACCAAAATCTCAATCAAAGAAACTCAAACTACCACAAATTTCTATCTTGAATCTTATTATATGAAGTAACAAGTGAAATAATTAGAAAAACTACTTATACTTGACTCTTATAAAGATTTGAACTTAATAGTTGTATGTAGTAAGAGCCAAAAATTAAAGTAATTATAAAAAAATTGAAATTTGTAAAATATATTACTTATGTGTAATTTTTTTTTACAAAAGTTCATGTGTGTATATATTATTATAATAATGATAAGAAGGATTGCATGGCAGGGAGTCCCCTTCCTAATTAACTAGAAAATATATGCTTAACAATGAAACTTAATACAATTAAATGCATACAATGAATAGTTTTTGTGAAAAGATAATAATTAAACAATACATAAAATGAAGAAGAATAGCAATGATAAAAATAAAGAAAAACAAAAGTGAAAACATTTAGTATTGTTGACTAAAAATTTTTAGCATAAGACTTTGTTAAAAACAAGAAAAAAATCAAAGTATTAAATGTTCAATGGAGAGGTTAACATATGCTGAGGAAAATAAGTGAAATGTTGAATGTGAAGGTCAACATATGCATGAAGGAATGTACATAGTTTGGACCAAATGCAAATAAGCCAAGTGTTCAATGGGTAGGTTAGTATATGGGGCAAACAATGTAAAGTGCTTGGACTAAAAACATTTAGGATAAAAGTTTGTAAAAATATGAGAGGTGGTAAATTGTTCAACATAAAGTAAAGCTTAGTAATTTTTTAATGTTGATTAAACCTTAGTAATTAAATAGTAAATGTTCAATGTGGATCAAAACATACTAGGTAAGAAAGTTAAATGTTGAATGTAGGGTTATCATATGGGGGAAGCAATATAAATAAGTGAAGTGTTCACTCGCTAGGTTAGCATATGCAAGAAATGTAAAGTGTTTGGAAGTTAGGATAGGAGGCGACAATTAAAAAGTAGGAACAAGTCCGAAGACTTTAATCTCCGAAATAGTTAATTGACTTGATCCTTTGTATTTGCAAATGATTTTTTTTAGCCATTTTTGAAGAATAATATAAACATTATGACATCATTATTGCAAGATACTATGCCAGGGGAACAAGAGCTTTGAAAAAAAATGATAGAATAACTAAATCTTCGGTTTGACTCTTTCTATTGTGCCGAAGTAAATGTGTGCGAACATAAATGACAACGATGAAATTGTGTAAGCTTCACACATAAAATCCAATGAAAAGTTTGTGGAGGCTAGCATGTGCAAGAAGAAAATGATGTAAATCTCTCTGCACTAAATATCAAATATAACATTGCACTATATAAAATAAAAAGTAGAAACATGTAGCATAAACACTTAGTAAAAAGAAGTATGTAGAGGTCATCATGTACTAGAAGCAATGTAAAGCTTGTCGATGTAAGGATTCATTAGAATCAATATAAAGTGTGTGGAGGATAGGATGTGCGGGTGTGTGAGAATCAAAGGGCTTATAGTTTCCTGCACGAGACATCACATTTACCATAAAACTTTGTGAAGAGATTGTGAAGATGGAGAAGTAGAGAAGCAATGCAGAGTGCATCGGGCCAAGGATGTTCCAGAAGTAATGTGAAGTGCATAGAGGGTAGGATGTGCACACCACAATGCAAAGTGTGCACAACTTAGAATATGTTGAAAGTAGATGTGGTCGAGTTCCCTATACAACATATGTTTCTTACGCAAAATCTTGAAATTAAATAACAGATCAAGAAGTTGTTATTGGTACAACTATATTTTTTTTAAAAGATCAGAAAAGACAATGCGAAGATGATGAAAGACATGAAATAGAGTGCAAAAGCAACAATATTGTCAAATTTCTAGCTTAATATGAAAAATGGTTTTTCAACCAAAGCCCAGAAAATACAATGCACAAAGAGTTGAAAAGATCAAATACACTGCAAAAGAAGAGGAATTGTCGATGTTCCAAATAAATAGGAAAACTAGTTTTGTAAATAACATGAATGGAAAACAAGACTGCGCAGGTTGGTCCACTGGACAATGTTCAATAGAGCAAGGTAAATTCTTTTGCAAATTTCATGTGATTTAAACGAGAAACATAAATTCTCAGGATAGATAGTTGAAATGAAACCTAACATTGTGGTTGGTTTGTTAAGCAAATGTTCACAAAGAAATAAAGATCTGAGAAATGACAAGGTTGTATTCTATTTAGTATTCACAATACAATATAAAATTTACAAGTGATAGCATAAAGGTAAAAAATAGCATTGTGAAAAATGAAAGTAAATATCCACATATGGAAAAAAACTCAACATGATATTTCACCATATTTCATTGAAAAATCAGAAACAATGAACTGACTATTTAGTTTAAAACTCAAAGGATTGAAAATCAATGGTTATCTATGCCAAACCATTTTTTTGGCAAGTGCAAAAAAGTATGCAGTTGTGGTTTACATAACGCTTTTGAAAAAGTATAAAAGTCAAAATAGAATTTCAAAAAATGGAAGTAAAGTATCACATATACATAGAACTTAACATGGCGTTTCATTAAAAAATCGTAAAGAGTGAAAAGAGATTTGAAAATTCAGTTTTAAACTAAAATCCTTGAAAATCACTAGCCATCTATGCTAAAGAGTTCTTTCACAAGTTAAAAAAAAAAATACAATTGTGTTTTAAATAATGTGTGTAAAAAAAGTAAATGTTTTCAAAGGTGATATTGGGGCTCTCGTGGTCCAATAAATAGAAGAAATACCTTGAAGAAAGAGAGAAAGGTAGTTAGAAACTAGTGTTAACTCTCTAGAGGACATAAAACAAATAATTTTGAGCAATTACCAAGTCAACAAAAGAAAATGATAGAAGAAGTAGATGAAAATAATAGACTAGCTACCAAGAAGCAAATATATTCTTACTTTGGTTTGTCTTTTGTTGTTGTGTATGTGCCTTCATAACATTTCTTTCTTTGGGATTCTATTGAAGAAACTATCTGTGGTGGCTATTTTGGAATAAAAATTTGTTGCAAGGCATTCTTGACTTAGTTATCAATATAGTTCTTGATTGGTGGGATGGTGATTTCTTGCTTAGGTTGAAGCACGAAAATGTGGTCCTCTATTTCTTTGTGTTCCAATTGAAGTTGTTCGATGGTTGACAAGTGCTCTTCATTGTCATTGACAAATGTAACAAGCCACTATTTTAGTTCTTCTTCGGGAAACTCCACGAGGTTGTTGAAGTCACTAGATAATGAAGTCTTCATTGTTGCCAAGTGACCATCAAGCTCCTTTTTAGTGATCATTGTTGAATTTATGAAAAGATGCGGACCCTGCATTTATTTAATAACACCAAATGCTTTTAAAATATAATTTCCTCTCCTTTAATTGATTTTTTCACAAGAAACTATTACATCTTGCAACATTTTTACAGGTTGTTCCCAACCTTTGTTTATTTACTTTATTCTACTACTATTGGGAAATCATTGTTGATTTGTTTGATGGTCACGGATACTAGCGACCCATCCAACAAAAGTGTTTAGCTCGAGTTTTTGTAGTAGGCTCCATCATGTTGCAAGTCTCTTTGCAAATCTCCAGTAAAACCTGAAATCCTTTGTGAAAGATCACGTAGGATGGTGCTAACCTCCCACATCTATATGATTATATCAAGTATTTTGTTAATGTTATCAACAACATAGAGTTTAACTCCACTCAATAATTGAAAGGATTTCCTCATTCACTTTGAGATTGTGCAAACAATGGTTTGGGATTGAGTGCCTCCTTAATTTCACTTATTATTTTCTTCAATTTAATGGTTTGTAACTCTTGTTCTAAGATTGAATATGAAATATCATCTCTTGTGGAGTGATGTAGTTGCATGAGTTCATATGGAGCAATGCCTAATACATTGACCACCAACCTTAATTTCTAAACCACCTTTTTGTGTTTGACACTGACCCTCTCTATTTGCAACTTCTTTTCGTGCCTCTTGTATTTAGTATTGTGAAGTTTTAAGGACTGCCTATCAAAGAGTATGGGTTCCTCTATTGTGAGGTCATATGTGGTTTCTTGTCTTTCAACATTTCTTTGAGCTACCTAGTATGGTATCTTTTTACTCTTGATTTTTATATATTTAAGATTTCCTTGATTTCCTGTATCTTGCGAGTTGTCTCTATTTGGGTTTCATTTCCTTTTTTTTCGGGAGAATATATGTGCTTGTTCAAGATTTGAATGAGGTGGTTTCTCTCCACCGTCATCTCCAACAGACCAATCATTACTCTCTTCTTTATTTTCCTTGTGTTGTTTTGTTCTTTTCTTAGAGGAGGAGCTGTCAGGTGGCTAGAGATTGGAAGAAGACTAGAAATTAACACTACTTCTCCCCCTTTTTCTTGGTTTCCCTGGATTCTAGTGTTTGAACTTGTCTATCTCAACAAACCATCCTTGCTTACATTCTTGTCTTTCTTTTATGGATTCTCAACAGTTTCTTCATCAAATCTTGTAAAAATGTTGTTTTACCTTATCGATGCTAAAAGTTACGAGAACATGCCCTTGGGATCAAAACCTCCTAGGGGTTGTGCTTATTTTAGATTAAACAGGTTAAGTGTCTATGAGGCTTGTTTCATATGCGCCATATTCATTACCATTGTGTCCCCAAGTCGAAGAGGAAATGTAATGAATTCTTGATTTTTTTCTCTTTCTATCAAATATAATAAACAAGACATTATAGTAGTGGAAAACTTCTGCAAAACATATCTATTGCATACAAGTATAGGGAGTAGAAGAAGGTTTTATTGAGAACCATAAAGGAATATGTAAGTATGGTTTTTCTCTTGAATGAAAATGCCCTTTCCCTTAATAAATTATTTAACTTCCTTCATTATTCTCTTGGGATCTACCCCACCCAGGATGTCTAAACTCCTTAACAAACTTATCTTGAAAAATGAAAAAAAATGAATTGTTCTTTTTGTTTTCATAGAATTAGGTACCATAATGTGTATATTAACAACCACCTCAACATGGAGACTATCAAATAAATTGTAAAAGACAATCATGAATACCAAATATGCAGCCATGAAACATCTTTGAGTGCTAATCTAGTTGCTTAACTATTTTTTTTTTAATTTGACATGCCCTATGCTCAATCTAACATGGAATCCTTGCAAAACAAAAATTTTTAGTGCATATAGAGTTGCGTTGGGTATGTGTGAATTCAATTCGTGGCCAAATAAATAAGAGAATATCCATGAAAAGTCCTGGTATGGTTCTTGTAGCAAGGTTGTATCAATTGTTGAAAGATCAATGAGAATGTTTGCAAAAGGTAGTATAAGTTGTCTCAACACATTGGAGCTCTCTTCCTCAGAAGAAAGGAAGATGTATGGATCGACAAGATGAAGAGTTTTATTTTCATATGGAAGATGGAGCATTTTCTTGAACATCTTTGGAGTAAGGACCACTTGATTCTTTATTTTTGTTGTTACTTTAATCATCCTTGTCCTTGAGTCAAACCTTTGAGCACACTAGGTTACAAATTATTTGAAGTCGAAGACTTTAGGAACACAACCAACATGGACCAGGCCTATGGTCCAGAGTTTGTCATGTTTCTTTTCTTCTGGTGAGCTTTTCAATAACCACTGGTATGAGGTAGACTAGTGAAAATTATTGTCTTCCCTAGCTAGTGAATTGACAATATCACCACAAAAGGGCTCTTTCCTTCATCTATTTTCCATAATTGTTCTTTTTTATTGAACTTTGGTATAGGTGAAGCTTGTGAATAGTGTATTAGTGAGGTCCAATTGCTTTAAATCCAACTGCATGGCACATATTCACCAGAAATTCATTTCCACACATATGAACTATGTTTGAAAATAAAAGTAGTGAGGTACTAGATGTGTTGGGCATATACATGTGCGCACTTCGTGCAATGTGAACATTGGGTATGTAAAAATGTTTTTCACTAAGAAATTTTGGAAGTATAGTGTATTGACAGAAAAATTATATAATCCTCAATAATCAACAAACATTAAGACCAAAGTCTTAACTTTTCAAATATGCACATGCATTTACTTATATACATATATTAAAAGCTAAGTGCATAAAGTGAAAAAAATTCTTTTATGTATATGTTTAACTTAAAAAATATTTTTAAACATATATAACTTGTGTGCAGATATATCTTTGGTGTAGATATATCATCCACAAAGATATATCTTTTGCATGTCCACACCGAAATATCCCCGGAACAGTCAAAAATTGATCTAATTTGAACCATTGTGTGGATGATTCATATAAATCAACTCGCCACACTACTACACTTTGAAACTCCACACTTCTAATAGTTTTGTAGCATAGATTTTGATCAGCGATGTGATTTGCATGATAACTGGTTGATTTATGGAAGTTTTTTTTTGTAAGATTTCACTAATAGTGAATATTGTTTTTCTATGACCATATCTGCATACTATGCATTAGTAAATAAGTTGAATGTTCAATTGGAAGGATAACATCTATGAGAAGCAATGTAAAATATTTTCAGTGAAAACATTTTGCATAAAACTTGGTAAAAAATAAGAAAAATGGTAAATTGTTCAATGTGGAATAAATCTTAGTAAATAAGTGAAGTGTTAAATGTGGAGGTTACAATATGTGGGAAACAATATAAATAAGTTAAGTGTTCAACAAGGAGGTTAGCATATGCGGGAAGCAATGTAAAGTGTTTGGAGGTTAGGATGGGAAGGAATCAATGCAAAATATATGCACATTAGAATTGCAGGAAGCATAGTGGGTAGACTTCTCAACACAATAAACAAATAGTGAAACTTGATATAACGAAATTCAAAGGTAACATAACCTTGGTGATGAGATTGAATGTCATGCCAAAAACCTGTAAACATCAATAGCTAGAAAACAATAACATCAAAGTCTTTTAACTATTTAGATATCCCAATGCACATAGGTATATACATATATTAAAAACTAAGTATATAATGTGAAAAAAATGCTTCTATGCACATGCTTAACTTAAAAAATATTGTTAAACGTATACATCTTGTTTACATATATATGTTTGACACAAACAATTTTTCACAATAGATAATGTATTTGTGCAAAGTTTCAAAATAGATAAATAGTAAAACTTAATATAACCAAATGAAATGGTAAGACAATCTTGATGCTAAGACTGAATGTCTTCCCAACAATCTGTGAAAGTTGATTTCCAACAAACATTTACATCACAATGTTATCCTTTTAGATATCTCAATGCACTTACATATATACATATATTAAACAAAAAGTATATAAAGTGAAACAAATACTTCTATGCATATGCAAAACTTAAAAAATATTGTTAAACATATATATCTTTGGCACAGACATATCATCCACACAGATATATGTGTTAAATTGGTTCGGCCAAAAGCGTATTTATAAGATTTGGCACCAAGTGAAACGAAATGACGTCTCTTCATTTTTTTTGGCCG
This sequence comes from Picea glauca, assembly GCA_000966675.3. NCBI lineage: Eukaryota > Viridiplantae > Streptophyta > Pinopsida > Pinales > Pinaceae > Picea > Picea glauca. The sequence goes on along the minus strand of JZKD02S1194318.1, from coordinate 199,462 downwards.
ACAGAATTCTCTCACCCACCTTTCGGACGAAAGATAATTGTTTCGACCAAAAAAAGAGGAAACCGTTTATTTTTTACGGATTCCGTTAGAAAAATATATTTCGACTGAAAGATTCTTTCAGTCAAAAACCAACAAATGGGATTGTTGGTAAGAACTTGAGAATTCCCTCTAGCTACATGAACTTTGGAAGTTGCAGACTCCTGCAAATAATCATAATTTAGTTTCGAAATTGATACCAACATTTGCAAAATTGAATCTACTTTCAATGGATATAATTTGTTTTCATTTTCATTATTTTTATCTAATTTTATTTAATTTTATAAAAAAACACTCCATAATATTTTTAGGTGACATTATGATTCAATGAAATGAAATATCTGTATCTCTAAAAATACACAGTGGAAAATTAAGAAAAAATTATATTCAGAATCCTTAAACTATTATTTTGAAAAGGGTATGTTTAGATTTTAATTTAAAGTAAAAATTAAGATAGATACAAGGTGGGGGAAAACACGTTTTTAAAATCTGCAATTTTTTCAGCTTGGTCAACTTCAAAAAATTCTAGAAATTATAATATTCATCTGTTAGATTCAAAATTATAGTCATAATAAAATAGAGTCTTTGTAGATTGTTGCAGTATATTTCGTTTGTAAAACAAAAAAGTTTAATAATAGATACATTGTTGGGGGAATAAATAAATCAGTATCATTCCTTTCATGTTTAAGGAACATACTATTAAACAATTTCCAAATTGCCATATCAAATCTCAATAAAAATAATTTGAAAAATAGTGAGTGGAAAGATAAAAAAATTCTTCACAAGTTTTCTGTATACTGTAAAGTGAAATTCTAAATAAAAAAAATACTTTTGTATACCAAAAGTTGAAGAACTTATGAAAATATAGTTTTTTTTCTCATAAAACAAACAAAATAGACACCCATCTTCATGATTTGTTCCACACCTCCACATAGGTATATCTCCCACACAACCAACACTTGGTATATTTTGAAGCCTTGTGTGCATAATCCATGTGATCCATATTTCCATAATGTACTTACATATATACATATTTTAAAGAATAAGTTGCTTCCACAAAAGATGTCCTTTCATCTTGACGGCAACCGCACTCTCAGCAGTCGGTCACCCCAACCAGGACCCTCTCACTCTATGGCCCGAAGAGTCTAGGCTCTTCCAACTCCTCCTCGGGAGTTTTATCACCCACAGTCGTCTCGGGTACCTTCCCTTTTCGAACTCGGGAAGTAGGGTTTCGTGGACTCGCGAACCTTATGTGCACCTTCAGTGCAATATGAAATCTCCGAATCCCGATCCGCGATGTCAACGGTCAACGCTCCGGATCTCGGGGATTTTACAGTCGGGATATCGGTG
>JZKD02S1194318.1:161815-191419 GCA_000966675.3 Picea glauca | reverse complement strand
GCGCAACAATCTCCAAAGCATTTCAAAATGTGCCGGCTGGCGCTGTCCAGCTGTAGGTTCTTTCTCCGTGCGCGCTGGCTCGCTTGAGGATGTGTAGATGCTCCTGCATCACATCTCTAAAAACATTCATCAGTCCTCACATTCTCATGGGAGATGAATCTTCGATAGAAGTCTCTGGACAAGGGAGAGTGGAACTCGAAAATGAAAGTTTCAAGAATTTCTTACACATTCTGAAACTCTCCATAAATATAATCTCTATGTACCAAATCACACATACATTCACTGGGGAAAGAGTGGAATTCACACCAGATTCTGTGACAATATTTGACATAGAAGACAACTCCAATTTTTTTGTAGTTGAGGTAGATCACAAATCTAGATTGTACACATTTTCCAAATTTATAGATAAATCAGATTCCACATTAGTACTAAATCATGCCAATAATGATAGTAGACTTTGGCACGAATGAATTGATCACTTAAATTTGAGGTACATGCAACACCTCAAGAAACAAGGAATGGTCAAAGGCTTGTCAAACATAAATTGTGTTGAACGAGTTTGTCAGGGATGTGTTCTTAAAAAACATCCAGAAGAGAAATTTGAGAAAGTGAAGGCTTGGAGGGCCTCCAGTCCTTTGGATCTTATTCACAGTAAAATTTTTGGTCCTTTCCCTCATCCTTCAATTAGCAAGTAAACATATGTGTTGACCTTTATTGATGATTACTCAAGGAACACTTGGGTATATGTTTTAGGAAAAAATATGAAGTACTTGAGCTTATCAAGAATTTCAAAGCAGATGCGGAAAATCATTATGGGAAGATGATCAAGATCCTCCAAATAGATAATGGGTCGGAGTATGTAAACAAGGATGTGCAACATCTTTGTTGTGAGGTAGGTATTCAATTACAACTTATAGTTTCATACACTCTGCAATAGAACAAGGTAGCTTAGAAGAATAATTGATCTCTCAAATAGATGGATAGTTGCATGCTACATGCAATGTGCCTTTTTTCCATATTATGGGATGAAGCATTCAACTGTTCCACTTACATATAGAACACATCTCCTCACATATATGTGAAGGATATGACTCCTTTTTAAGCCTATAACAACATCGAACCATAAGTCACCCACTTTTGAATCTTTGGATCACACATATGGGCACATGTACCTTCAAAAAAGAGGAAGGAATTGGATCCCCAAAGCACACCATGCATATTTGTGGGTTATCCAAAAGGTGTCAAGGGATACATATTAAGATATCCTTCAACATATAATCTAATCATTGAACAAAGTGTCTAGTTTGAATAAAGTCCCATGTATGCACCTCAGGAGCCACATGTAGAGGCTTCCATTCTTACTCTTGTACCACACATTCAAGATGATCCATCCTCCCATTTAGATCATATTTTAGATATGATTTATGAATCATATTCAAAATATGATGAGCATGCATTTGAATATTCGTATTAAATACCCAAATGGGCACAATCCACCCTACATGAAGTAGGTGATCTTGTGGGGGATCCAACAAATATGAGGAGTATGAGATCGCAATTTGAGGAGGAAACACATGAACTTATAGATACATAACTAGTTGTGCCCATACATTTATACATGGTTCTAGATTCATAACCTTAGACCTATGCAAAGGATGGAGGGAATCCCTTATGTGAAACACCTATGACTAAGGAGTACCACTCCCTCATATAAAACTATGGTTGGAACTTGGTTCCACTTCCATAAAATTGGAATCTTGTCATATGCAAATAGGTCTACAGTTCCAATAGAGAAACAAATTGACATCTGAATAGATACAAGTCAATATTGGTTTCCAAAGGTTTTCAGCAAGTCCATGGGATTGATTATGATGAGAAATTTGCTCCAGTATCAAATATGGAATCCATCCAGTTGGCCCTCTCCATTACAACAACTAGGGGGTGGGAAGTTCACCATTTGTATGTGAAGAATTCCTTTCTTCATGGTAATCTCTCGGAATATATCTACATGGAGAAACCTTGGGGGTATGTACATAACACTTCTCTATTTTTTCGACTCAAAAATTTACTCTATGGAATCAAGTAGGATCCTAAAGCATGGTATTCTAAAATTGAATCTTACTTACTTTCCCACTCTTTCATTAGATTTAAATCATATCACATTTTTTATATGAAGAGAAATTATGAATCTGTGGTGATCTTAATGCTATATGTAGATGATCTATTGATCACAAGTAGTTTATCCTCAACAATTGTTGTGATCAAAGAGATGTTGCACGAGATGTTTTATGTGACCCACATGGGCCCACTTCACTTTTTCCTTGGTTTTGAAATCATCTAGTATGCTTCGAATGTCAATGTTTCTTAGACAAAGTATACTAAGGATATCTTGGTCGGATTCAACATGATCGATTGCAAGCTTACAACCACACCCTTCATATCTAGGTTCAAGCTTGAGGATGGCAGGGATACATGATCGATGGATTTCACCAAGTATATATAACTATTGGTGATGATTTTTTACCTCATTCACTCTCATCCATATCTCCTATATGAATTGGGCACAAATTCCAAGTACATGCAAAAGTTGCATGAGCTTCACTAGAAAGCTTCCAAGTGCATCCTCAGATATGTTCAGGGAACTACCATTCATGGGATTCACTATGCAACATGTTGTAAATTGGATATAATGTGCTATACATATTTATATTGGGATGGAGAAATAATATATTGCAATTCCAACTCTAGGTACAATCTTAGTTTTGGATATGACCCCATTTGTTGGTCAAGTAAAAATAAATCAATGGTTTCTTTATCATCAGTAGAGGTTGAGTATAAAGGAGCTTCAACATTACCATTTACGAACTTTGGCTACAGAACTTCCTCACTGAGCTCGGTATCTAGTTCCACCATACGAATATAATCATGCTTGATAATCAAGGGACACTGAAATTTTGTAGATACCCAGTGCAACGACATAGAACACAAAACATCAAGATCCACATGCCTTACATCAGAGAGTTGGTTCATGACAGGATCATCGATTTGCAGTATTGTCCTTCCTATGAACAAATTGTTGACATATTCACCAATACTTTCACTAGTATTGAAAGACATTGTAATTTTTGTGGGTCAAATTGTCATATTGAGTCTAAATGTTTTAAAAATATGGAGGCCTTAAAAGCAACATTGAAGAAGCACAAAACCAATCTTGATTTTTTTTCTTCTAACTCTTCTTCTCATGGACATGCACTTTCTACTTTTGTTTTTTCCTTCAATGCACCATTTACGTCTTCTTATAATGAGTGGCTTATTGATTCCATACAATCTTATCATATGGCTAAGGATAAAGCCATTTTTATCTGGGTGAAAGTACTTCTTAACTTTCATTTCTTACTTCTCTAGATGAACTTGGGTGTATTTCTTAAAAAGTAAGACTTAATCTTTTGATATGTTTGTGGCCTACAAGGCCCTTATATAAAAATGATTTTCACTTAAAACACAGAGGTTAAGAACAAATGATGAAGCAAAATACATTAATAGCAATTTTTCAACATACTACATTGTACAGAGAATTTTAGATACAATATACCATTCCATACACAACAACAAAACGGAGTTGATGAGAGAAAGAATCACACATTAAAAGAAATGGAAAATTGTATGATCCAATATAAGGGATTAAGTCTTCATTGTTGGGTGGAAGCCACTAATTGCACCAATTACATAGTGAATCACACTCTCATAAAGGTTTTTGAAAATCATTACAAATTAAAAGAAGGAAGTTCATTTTTGTTGGATATTTTGAAAATGTAAAAGGTTATAGAGTTCCTCAACCTAAATCAAATGAAATTGTTATTAGGATAATTGTTAAGTTTGATTAAAGTATCTTAGGTTGTGATCGTAGTTTGATGTTTCTTCCACCTTAGACCTGCAAGACATATTTGGTGTCTATGCCATCTTCTCTTCCCAACCTTTTTGTTAGTGATCTTATTCCTCTTTCTTCTTCATATGATGGTCCACCTTCATCTATTCAACTTACTCTAGTTCTGTCCATTGAACATGAACTTGCACCAACACCACATCTTACTAGATGGGTCCATACAACATGAGAACTAGTTGGTGATATTTTTGGTGATATTATAGATCAAATTCATACATGTTCATAGTTCAAATGATCCTCTACTCTTTTGGTTCAATTTTGAGAGATCCAAGAACCAATTGTTTTTTACAGAAGAATCTAGCCACCCAGATTTGGACTCAATAATGAAAGAAGAATATCATTCCTTAATGGTGTGATAATTGGGATATTGTACCACATTCGAAAGGGAAATTACTTATTATATGTAAATGGATTTTTATAACTAAGAAATCATAATATGGAAGGAAATACATAAGGTCCTATTAGTTTCCAAAGGATTTTATCAAATTGAAGGAATTGACTATAATGAAACCTTTTCCCCTATATCCAAAATGAATTCCATCTATCTTGTTTTATCCTTTTCCATGTCACATAAATGGGAGGTCCATTCTATGGATGTTGAATTTTCCTTCTTTCATGGAGATTTGAAAGAATAAATTTACATGGAACAACCACCTAGTTATGCTCATAATGGCTCTAACCTTATTTCCTGCATTAAGAAATATCTCTATGGTCTTAAGCATGCTCCTTGTGCTTGGTATGCTAAAATTGATAGCTTTCTTCTTGACATTAGATTTTTTATATTTCATTTTAACCCCGATTTCTATACCAAGAAAGTAGGGAACCATCTCATAATATGTGTCCTTTATGTTGACGACCTTATTTTAATTAGTAGTGACCCCAAACTTTTAAACCATATGAAATCCAACATTAAGAAGAAAGTTGAAATGATAGACTTAGGTTATTTGAGTTATTTCCTTGGCATCCAAGTATTGCAAACCAAGGAAGGAATTTCCCTTTCCTAATATAAGTGTGCATGTGACCTTCTTCATAACTTTCACATGGAATATTGTAAATAAAACCCTTCTCCCTTCCAATCTAGATTCAAATATGCTCCCATATGTACTACACTTGAAGTGATGTCAATTTGTATTGTCTATTAATTGGTATCGTTTTGTATTTGACTCATACCTATTGCTAGTACCTAAAGTTGCACTGGACTGCTAAAGGGCAAGCTAGGGCATCATCAGATTATTAAAATAGTTTTTATGGATAAATGTATATTGGTTTTTTGAAAATGTTGGAGGTTTCAACAGTAAATGAAGAAAGGGAATATCAATCTCTAATTGTAAAAAAGTTCCAATCACACTTAGTCAGTGGTAGTCAATTTAATAAAATAGATGAAACTATAAGAAATAAATATGCAAGTGTCCAATCTATTCACTCACATATGAAGATTCTTGGTCCTAAATGTCATTAAGAAATAGAGAATAAGGTACTCAAAAAAGAAGTCTTCGAATGGGAAATAAATCGGTGAAAACTTCACTGCCTTATCAACATAACAAGATAATTTCAATGCATCGCAAAGATAACATGTTTTAAAAGTAAGAAAAGGAAGAATGAGATTAGAGGAGAAAGTCTTCTCATCAAAAGGGTTGTAGCATTGAGTGCAAAATGAAATAGTTCCTTCTTTACAATCATAAAGAGAGTCTCAGTCATGCATTACTAATCTCTATTGAACCCTCTCAGGCCTTTAGAAAACTGAATCCTCCCCCCATTGGTGTTTGCAACAATTAGGATTTTACATCCCTTTACAATTTATTGACAAGACTACCTAAATCTCTTAAGGAGACAAGGAAAACAAATCCTGAAATCTGGTCAACATTTCTAAAAACAAAGCATATGGAACTTTTCTTAGGATTGTGCCAGATAACAATATATCAACTAATTGAATAAAATACCCTTGTTGAGCTAGGCCAATCTTTTTCCATTGGCCATCAGGAGATAGGGCTTTTGACTAAGATCCTTTTCTTTGATATGCTTGCCTGAAAACTAGAGATTCAAAAATATGACCCACAAATTATTCCTGCATTTCTGAGATGGATTTCCGTCTGAAGATGTGGATCTAGAGATGGTATGTTCTGCCACCTGTGAAGATGTCTTCATGGAAATCCTGGATTTGCCTGATTTCCTTCCTTCAAATCTGGAACGAATATCTTCAAATTAAAAACCTGCTAAAATTGATTGTTAATTTCAAGCTAGGAAACATAAATCCAGTAGTGCATGCCTGAAAAAACTTAACTCTTCGGGGATTACAATTAAAATCAAGAGAGACTACCTTTCTCCAACTTGTGAATCCCAACTATGGTAATGCCAACTGGAGATGTCACTTCATCTTTAAGTTGGTCAGGGTTTTTCTTTATATCTATCATCATTTTGTGCAATTCCCAAAACCGTTCGGGAAGCTATGCAAACCCTTTGATCTCAATATTAGAACATCACACTTCTTGCATTGAGCGTACCTAATCTCGAATGTGAGAAAAATATTTGAAATGGAGGATTTAGAAACCCACAAAATTCTGGAATCATAGCATCTCGACGACCTGCTGGAATGGGAAAATATTGGATCTTGGCTGCAAGAATGGCATCCCTAATCGTAGAAACATTTATCAGAGATGGTATTTGACAGGTTTTTGAAAAAGACGTCAATATGCCCAAGAAATATTTGCCAATCTTAATAGAAAACCACATTGTCGATAGTATTTTGCTTCTCGTAACCCTTCATGATGAATGTCAATTATCGAAGCAAATGGAAATGACTTCTTTTTGGCAAGAAAAAATCTTTGAGAACATATGACAATGACTTTTGTTTAGAAAGACAAATTGTCTCCTCATCGTGGCTTGGTGTGGTGCTAGTGTGCTGTCTTTGACTTATGTGTTGCGTATTGTGGCTAACCCGTGTTGTGTTTGATGGAAGGTGTTTGGATATTGGCTCCTGGACAATAAAGTTTTCTAAAATAATCGTCCAAGTCTGTAAAATAAAACTGAGAGCATAAAACTTGACCATATAAACCAAAATTGGCTTTATAATACCATTTTTATTTTGCCAGAAAATTGCCTTTTAATCCACAGGAAATCCGCTTTAAACATATTTTACTTAGTACAAAGGCTAGTTTATCTCAATCAAGGCATCATAGCACTATGTCAAAGGTGTATGGAATAATGAATTCCACTCTTCCTGTACTTCCTCTCTAATGAGGTGAGTTTAAAATCTCAACACTACTTCTAGCATATGCAATACCGGTGCTCTCGAAAAACACTTTTCGGTGTTAACAAGGAGAAAATTGAATATTTAGTATTTGGATACTAACATTGGCTCCTTATGGGGATGAAATGATCCCTACGAGCTGCCAAGAATAAGAAGACCACTGTTCTTTTCCATTCTATCCATCTGTGCAACACAACCTGCAAACTTTTTCCTTTGCAAACATCCACATTTATACTATGCCTATTCCATTGGGCTTGTGGAGTCATCATACTGTCACCGGATCTCTGTAATCTTTATTCAAATTTTGAACACACTACAAAATTACTGCTGAAAACTAACAAACTGAAAAGAATCTTCATACTCGTATGGTAATCTTATTCTTCTATCTTATTCCTACTTCTAACCAGTAAAAACTGGCTAATCATGTGAAATCATGCTTCCAATGAAGCCATGATAACATCTAGTTGACTGGAAATTTTTCTTGTATGAAAACAAAATTCAAAAAAGACTTCATGACTTGTAGCAAAATTTTAAGTTGCATCACATACTTACAATAATCATCTTCCTTGATTCAAAATTTTGCAAGTATGAAATCTTCTGAGAAACATGATTCCATATAAAAATCTACCGGATCATAGAAAAAAAAAGTGGATTGATAACCAAATACATTTACCTCGAATTTTTGCTCAATGTTTACTTCAACTTATGATGTATGGATGCCATATACAACTTTCTGCAAATCTGGATATAGCTGTGAGCTTATTTTACTGTTAATTAACTCTTGTTTAATATCTTCTCCATAAGTGATAGCAACTTTCTGTTCATGAGGTGTTGCAAACAGAAAAGACGATTTGAAACCTCCAGACATATCCATGTAAATAACCACAAGATCATTCCAATTATGCTACATTTTCAACTGATACAAAAAAAAATTCTGCTCCTCTGTGATATTTGTTCCACTTGTCAAACTACACTCCATTTGATATGTTGAAAAGAAGGTATGAACAAGATCTGTATTATCATAATCAAAAGCAATAAAATCATCTTGATTCTACTCAGAAATATCTGGGACAACAACAATGTCATCATGATAATCAATAGGTTGATCTTCTTCTTCCATGCTAGCTTCAGATGCATAATTTCCATGCATTGGCTCAGGCTGCTCATAGATGACGAGTTGAATGCTTTCATGAATCTGCTGGTCAAATTCTGACACCATAAATACACCAGGCCTAAAATGTCAAGATTATCATCACTATACTCATCAAATATAGGTTGACTTGAAAACATTTCTGAGAACTGAAAATCAGAAACCTTTTCTTCACAGTCATCTTGAAAGGATGAATGCATAAGTTTATCTTGGTTATCATACGAATCTTAACCATAAAGCACATATAAACAATCATCAAATACATCTATAGTTGCTGGTTTTCCTTCCTCGTTTACAACATGATATAAAGTATCATAGTTACACATTTCAAAATTGGAATGCTGAAAATCCTTCTGCTACAAAACTGATTTATGAAAAGATATAGCTAAAAATAAATCATCTTCTTCTTCCTTAGTTTTATAATCCTTTTGATTTGAGCTCAAAGTAATAGGGACATAAGGAGAAAGATCTAGATAATTCTCAGTTACATAGTCATTGATATTCTCATCGACTATATCTTGAAGATATTCTTCACTAACATGCTTTTCATTATTGCAAACAGAAGAAAAATATGTTTTCCGTTGAATATGCTTCTCAAATACATAAAAACAATTTTCAAAAAGACATTAAGATGGAAATTTTTCTTTACAAAATAAATTGAAAGCATCATGAAAACTTGTCAATGATTTGATACTTGAAGCTGGAAGAGATTTGCACCAGTCAAGGGATGCTCCCTTCAATGGGTATCTAAAAAGCTTGATCTAGACATCCTCATGCACAATCTGATGTTCATGAACAAACTCATGAAAATCCAGCATATGCTCGGTCGGAACCTCCCAATCTTTGCCTGTAAATGTAGGAAGGATACTTTCCCATCCATCTCTTCTAAGCATTGGGTTTGGAAAACCAACTAGATCTAAAAAGTCACAAAAGGAAAACCTTTGAGCCAAAATGGCTTCCATAATTGGATCCACAATGGAGTTTTCTATTTATCTTTAGACAGTGGAGTCACCATGGTGGAATATCTATAGTAAAAAATGTGTCCTCTTCATGTTCCTCATCAAGAAGTGGATCTGATCATTGTCATTGTCCCAGGGAAGATTTCTTCTCTACTTCATCCCCGACAATGGCGCCGAGAGATGTTAGTCCCTAAAGTTTCACTAGACTTCTAAAGGGAAAGCTAGGGCATCATCATATTATTGCAATACTTTTTATGGATAAATGTATATTGGTTTTTTGAAAAGGTTGGAGGTTTTAGTAGTAAATGAAGAAAGGGAATATCAATCTCTGATTGTAAAAAAGTTCCAATCACACTTACTTAGCCAATGGTAGTCAATTTAATAAAAAATATGAAACTATAAGAAATAAATATGAAAGTGTCCAATCTGTTCACTCACATATGAAGATTCCTAGTCCTAATTGTCATTCAGAAATAGAGAATAAGGTACTCAAAAAACAAGTCTTGGAATGGGAAAGAAGTTAGTGAAAAATTTACTACCTTATCAACATAACAAGATAATTTCAATGCATCACAAAGATAACATGTTTTAAAAATAATAAAAGGAAGAATGAGATTAGAGGAGAAAGTCTGCTCATCAAAAGGGTTGTAGCATTGAGTGCAAAATGAAATAGTTCTTGCTTTACAATCATAAAGAGATTCTTAATATTGCATTCCTAATCTCTATTGAACCCTCTCAGGCCTTCAGAAACTGACCCCCCCCCATTGGTGTTTACAAGAATTAGGATTTTATATCCCTTTACAACTTATTGATAAGACTACCTAAATCTCTCGAGGAGATAAGGAAAACAAATCCTGGAATCTAGTCAACATTTCTAAAATCATAGCATATCAAAATTTTCTTAGGATCGAGCCAGATAACAAGATATCAAGTAATTGAATAAAATCCCCTTGTTGAGCTGGGCAAAATTTTTTCCATTGGTCATTAGGAGATAAGGATTTTGACTAAGATCCTTTTCTTTCATATGCTTGTCTGAAAACTAGAGATTCAAAAATATGATTGAAAAATATAATCCACAAATTATGCCTACATTTTTGAGATGGATTTTGGCATGAAGATGTGGATCTGGAAATTGTATATTCTTCCACCTGTAAATATGTCTTCATGGAAATCCTGGATCTGCCTAATTTCCTTCCTTCAAATCTAGAACGAATATCTTCAGATTAAAAACCTGCCAAAATTGATTGCTAATTTCAAGCCGAGAAACATAAATCCAATAGCGCATGAATGAAAAAATTTCACTCTTAGGGGATTACAATTGAAAGAAAGAGAGTCTTCCTTTCTCCAAATCATGAATCCCAACTATGGTAATGCCAACTAGAGATGTCACTTCATATTTAAGTTGGTCAAGATTTTTGTTTATATCTATCATCATTTTTGCAATTCCCAAAACTGTTTAGGAAGCTATGGAAACCCTTTGATCTCAATATTAGAACATCACACTACTTGCATAGAGTGTACCCAATATCGAATGTGAGAAAACTATTTGAAAAGGAGGATTTAGAATCCCACAAAATTCTGGAATCATAGCATCTCAACGACATGTTGGAATGGGAAAATATCATATCATGGCTGCAAGAATGGAATCCCTAATCGTAGAATTTTTTATCAGAGATGGTACTCATCAATGTGTTGAAAAAGACGTCAATATGCCCAAGAAAGATTTTCCAATATTAATAGAAAACCACATTGTCGATGGTATTTTGCTTCTCATAACCCTTCATGATGAATATCGATTATCGAAGCAGATGGAAATGACTCCTTGTTGGCAAGAAAAAATCTTTGAGAACATATGGCAATGACTTCTGTTTGGCAAGACAAATTGTTCCAGAGCAATGATAACTCCTCCTCGTTGTGGCTTGGTGTGGTGCTAGTGCGTTGTCTTTGACTTATGTGTTGCGTGTTGTGGCTAACCCATGTTGTGTTTCATGGAAGGTGTTTGGAGATTGGCTCTCGACCAATAAATTTTTCTAAAATAATCGTTAAGTCTGTAAAATAAAACCGAGAGCATAAAACTTGACCATATAAACCAAAATTGGGTTTATAATACCATTTTTATTTTTCCAGAAAACTTCTTGTTAATCCGCATGCAATCAAATTTAAACATATTTTACTTAGTACAAAGGCCAATTTATCTCAATTAGGGCATCATAGCACTATGTCAAAGTGTATGGAATAAGGACTTCCACCCTTCCTGTACTTCCTCTCTAATGAGGTGAGTTTAAAATCTTAGCACTACTTCTAGCATATGCAATATCGATGCTCTGGAATAACACTTTTCAGTGCTATAGGAATAACAATATTCCTGCAACAAGGAGAAAATTGAATATTTAGTATCTGGATACTAACACCTATCATGATATTTACTTTTTTGTTGGTCTTATTTTTTGGTATATGAGAAAATCCCATAAGATCCATTGGAAAAAAACAAAAGGATGCTAGTGTATAATATTCTAGGTACAATTAAGTTTGGGATACATTACAATTTAGGGGGCACTCCTCTGTTGGTTGGTTTCACTAATTTTGATTGGTTTAGTGACCTTGATGATTTGAATTCTACATTAGGTTATGTTTTCAATATTGGTTATGAAATTATCACTTAGGTTTGTAAGAAGAAATAAGCTCTTTTTATTTATTTAGTAGATGAAGAGTACCAACAATGCAGGAGAAAAGAAACCCCAAGTCAAAGTTGAAATTGTGTGTAGCTTCGAGAAGACACAGCGTGGACAAGAAGACTATATTTCCTCATATTTTATTGAGTTTGTTGTATATCGTTATGTTATTTTCTCCTTTGAGAATCTAGTGAACGATTCTAGGAGGGACTCATGGATCTGATATGATCCACGATTTCATAATTCTCTTATTTATGTGTAGCCTACAAGCGTAATGAAAGGGGGAATGTACAATATAATATCAGGATGAGAAAGTTATTCTAGCCATAACGATTATGAATATGTGTAATTTGAGCTCGGATCCTAATGAAAGTACGCATTTTATGTAACCTGTGTGTATGTTTATGTTCTTATAAAATATGTGTGTAGAAAAATCGAATCATATATATATGAGTGTGTGTGCGAGGATATATTGTGAGCTAAGAGTATGTGTTGCAGGTTTGAACGACATGGAGAACGAGGACCAAAGGAAGGTCAGTCATTATTGACCATCAAATCACATTCCAATTAAATCATGATTGTTTATTGAATGTTTTTGTGGAGAACGAAAGAGATTGATTGTCGATCATTGAAAGGATCGACAATGATCTATTGTCAAGATATATCATGTAAAGGGGAGATCCAACCATCCGTCTAAAGAGAATATTGATGACTGTCATTGAAATCATATCAACACAGTATGAGGAGTTTAGTACAAGGAGGTTAGACACATGTGGCATAAGTGATATAACAAAGGAAGACATTGTGACCATTGGATCAAGGTCAAGTTAAGTCTTGACCATTGGATAAACATCATAGTAAAGTCATCAATTCATGTAGCCAGAGAATCATGACCATTCGATCTAGATATAGATTGATGGCGCTCATTACAGTGGACTTACAATAATAGAGGTTATAAGGTGTTCGATGTTGTAAAATTTTCGATGTCCCAACGATGAGAAACACCATGATGACATGAGGAAATAAACATAGGAAGTGACATGTGGAGACCTGGGCCCATGATATATGGTTCCATGGCAAACCTTGGAATATAGATAGACGACAAAGATTATATCTTCGACATGGGAGATCAACGACTCTCCTTATGGTGGATCACAACCATTAGGAGTTTTGGGTTGTTGAAAAGGGCGTAAAGTCCCAACGTCCCGACACCAAGATATGTCAGGATAATGTCAGAGCCTCACTCTAGAGACAACATGTGGTGAGGAGGTTCCAGAGTATTCAAGGTTCCCTGTTGGTCCCATGATTTGTATTGAGGTTTGATAAAGAACAATCAATGGTCCAAAAAATTCTTGATATCCATATCAATGACAAACATTATATCGCCCCATTGTGGTTGATCATTAATCAAATTTAGTATCAATGATCCAAATTTATCACATACCTTCCATGTTTAAGACATGATATTAACGCCTAGTCTTATGAATGAAATTCATAGAGACAAGATGAGGAGAGCACCAATGAAATTCAGGGCACCATTGCAAGTTTAGGATGTCGTGAATGACGAGATTGAGGATTTACTACTGCCATGGACTTTCTGATTCCATATCATGGTTTGAATAAACCATAGGTATGAGGATAAAAATCAATGATCATAAGGACCTCGATTATTGGTCTTATCAAATAAATATTAAGGAACTAGCCTTTGGTACTTATCAACCAAGAAATGGTTAATGCAAGTCAAGAATCCTTGAGGATTCAACATATCCTCATAAATTTTGGATTCTAGTAGCAACATTTTACTACACTTTTGTATGACAATCAGAGTTCCATCAATCTTTCCAAAGATATAGTTTAACATCAATGCAAAAAACACATTGAGATACACATGAACTTCATTAGAAATATCATTCAATATCATGCTCTCAAAGTGCTCTTTTTCCATATAGATGATCAAGTGGCAAACATTTTTATAAAGTCACTTACAAAAGTGATGTTTTTGAAACATCTATCTATGTCAGGAATTCAGGACATTTTCCCTAAGGGGGGACAAACTCTAATTCCTTCTCCTATTGTGTCATCTTTGTAAATCCTCCAGTCCAATCCTAAGTTGTTCTAAGGGGTGATGTTAGTATATCTAGACACTTATGATTTAGTTAATATCAACCTGGTCTAATGTGTCTTTGGTTAAAGCATTTTTCTTTCATATGCATTAGTATGCATTTGTAGTTATGCGATGTGATGGTAAGGATATGTTCTAGAGATAAAGTGATCCAACGGTTCATATTCTCCTTGATACTAATTACTATATTGATCAATGGATTAATACCTAATTGGTCCATGATCTCTATTTGAAAAGCATAAAGGGTCATTTGCTGGAGATCGAGTGTGAGAAAATATGATGTAAAATATTTTTCTTTTGCATTAATTCATCACCTCAAGTGGCCACTTTGGTTGGGGCCATGGATTGTTTCCCTCTTTGAGAGTTTAAACCACATAAAAAAATGGTGTAATGATCTTTTATATGGTTGTGTGAGTGGTTTCTTAATGTTTTCAACCTATGTGTAAATGCTATATTTTTTCAAACACTAACTGAATCAATAAACACTATGACATTTTTAATCTTAATGTATCCAACAATATTAGAAGTTTGTGGTGTTTATAAACATGCCAATTCAGGAACATATATTTCAGACTTGTTTGGATCTATCTTATTCAAAATTAGGATTCATATTTTTCCTTGTTTTAAATTCTCACATGTTCTTCCTCTTGTAGTTGTGAAGATTCCTCTATTTAATCCTCATCATTATTTTCCAAAGTGAGCCATTTTGTTTCTTGACATGTATTTTATTTTGACCATTTTCTATTACAACCAAAGCATAGTCCCTTTTTACTTCTTTTAGCCATTTCCTTCTATGATATTCAAGTAGGTTGAGGGAAGGTTTCCATATGCAGAACAAATCGACGTCTACTTCCTGCATATGTTCCAGTAGTAGACTTATGTGTATCCTTATTATTTTCTTGAATATGATGACTTCTAGATTTCATAGCTTCCATAACATTTTGAGGATGTACTGATAAAATATCATGTTTAATGTCTTCTTTTAATCCACCCATGTAAACTTCCAACAAATCCTTGTCACTTATGTTATCCATCCTTAGGGCCAATATTTGATATTTTGAATAATAATGTTCAACATTACCTAAATTCTTGATTACTTCCAATTGACTAAAGTAGTATTGCTCCCAAAAATTTTCATATTTTTCTTCTAAGTTCCTTGTAAATAAAACCCAAGTATAATGATAAGAATGAGGTTTCATTTTAACCACCCATTGATACCACTGATAGGAATTTATCTCAAAGTACAAAGATTCTATGGAAATCATTTTATTATTGTCCATAATATTCCACAATTCAATGTATTAATCTATTTGGTTCATCTATGCACATACATTTATTCCATCAAACTTACTTAATTCAACCTTGTGAAAGTTCATACCCTTAGGAACCCATCCAATTTTACCTCCAATATTAGAGTTAAATCTTATTGGCACATTATTATTAATGGAATTTTTTTCAACATGAATGATATCTTTATTTTCATAACGTCCTTCAATCACACTATACTTTTATTGATCCTCTCATATAAGGCATGTATGAGCTTGGACACCATCCTTTGTTCCATATATTCCATCTTTTGATCCATATTCTTTTCCATCCATTCCATCCTTTAATCCATAATTTTCATTTTAGTTTCTATTTTTCTTTGCATGTATACCAAATCATCATTTTTCACTAGCCTGTCACCTAATTCCTTAAACTATTTCTTCAATTTGGATAGCTGGCTTATGTGCATCTTCTCTTTCTTCATTAGTCATGGTTGAGCTCTTCGGAGGTTTAATTCATGTAATATTTTTTGCACCACCCTTTTGCATGTGGGATAAAAATAATATTTATCTATATTTCTTCTATATTTTAAATTTATGACACCTTTTGAATAACCTCAAATAGATCTTCCAATCAAATTTATGAAAAATCTAAGCTACATAGCTTTAAAACCCTGATTTAGAGACTATCTTGTTGGTCAACCTTCCACCTAAGAAAACTATAAAATTTTGTCCTCAATGAATCTAAATTTTTTTATTTTATCCTAATATTTCTTCTTTACAATTCCATAGGTTTGACCAAATTCAAAAGTGGCAAGAGAAAATTATGGTAACTTTCCCAAAACTTCTTGTTTTCGGTGCTTTTAGTAGAATGAGCTTGTATGACATTCCACGTGTCCATTTTTTGTGATATTCTTATGATATTTTCACCTGACATAATACGGTCCATTCTCTTCCCAATTAAACTTGTGGCATTCAATTTGGATCTTTCTAGAGTCATATATGAATATTTTATGTGAAACACATATTTAAGATTAGTTTTAGGATTAGTAAAAACCCCCAACTTAAAAAAACTATAATGAGAAAACTATAATGAATCATAACACAAATTTTTTACCACATGTACCTTGATAATTTTCCTCATTTAAATAATTCTTTGTGGCCTGAAACATCTCCAAATTTTTTTAATAGTGAAAATGGTAGGATGACTTGCTTTGAAGGAGTCAACCAAGGATCGTATACCCTGAAACCAAATGTTATGAACCAAATTCCACAAATATCATAAAAATACAAAAAATAATTTATTCCATCCCTTTATAATTAGAAGGATTCAATTAATACAAATCCACTTCGATGGGGAAACCTCCCTTTACAATATACACAATGCAAAAGACAAGACACCTACACAAATGAATCTCCTTTATTATAAATACGAGATAAAGTGAACATGATGTAACCTATGATATGTAAACTTCTGTGAATATTCCACTAGACAGTTAGTCACAACAAATCTAATAAAAATACTGAAATATTTACTATGAAGGTTAATTTCCTTTAGATCTCAAATTCTTTAATTATTGTCTTTCTGCTTAAATGCATGAAATATATGAAATGAAAAAAATAGAGAAAATGAAGAAATATGCACATGAAATCCACAAATAAACATAATATATAACATGGGAATCGCAATACGAGAGAAAAACTAGCTAGAAGGTGAGGTCACTCCCATCTCTTTTATTCAAATTCAATTACAAAGAAAGATGCACTCTCTATGGAGTTCCCATTGACATTGTGGCCTATATGGTTTCTACATGATCTCTCCTCCTCTTTTATTCTGTCAAAATACCACTCCTAGTTTCTCTACTCAACTGTGGTGGAAATAAAATGCTAAATAATGGAGCCCCTTTTCCTCCTAGTGGCCCAATATTTAACATAGCCTGATAGCCATTTAGGGGGTACTCTTTGACTTCATCGACCCTCAATTGTGATAAGTTTTTGTAACTTATATAATATTCTTGAAATTATTCATGTGGTTGGCCCCATATGCATGAGTAACAGAGGTTGACATGGCATCCTCTCGTACCATGGTGGTCAACATGGTAGTTCAACTTGTGGGAGGCATAAAATTTTCATATGAACTTTGATTGTGCTGTTTGATGCACCATTGAAAATGTATCCAATTGTAGAATATGGAATATTTATCCAAGGTATATAGTAGGCCCAAAAAAAGGACATTTGACACCTCAAAATGGATATGGAATATTTCAGACAACTTTCGACCTAAATTTTCTAAATCGGGACCTACCACTAAAATGACCTTACAATCTGATTCCTCTAATTTTTTCCACTATGAAAGCATCGATATAGATGAAAAATAACATAGTTACCCAATATAGTTCATCCTACCAATAAAAATACCTAAACATAACTAATATACTAACAATGAATGAGGGTTAGGGCCTTAATATCCATTAAAAGTTCAAACTCCAAGGTATTCAATCTTCTAACAATATGTATCCTATGTTTATTTTGGAGACACAACTCGATAGGGGAATATACTAATATTGGGTTTTCCATCATATCCCAATTTGTTCTTGATAAAATAATCACATAAATTCCCAAATACAACATGATATCTCTAACATCATGTCCTTAAAGTTCAGGTGGCTCAATTATCAAATACTTTCATTCCCTGCATCTTCTTTCTCAACCTTATGATAGAAAATAATTTATTCTCTTCTTACTTTTTTTTTTCTGTGCCACAAATTAATCCTAATGCTTGGGGAATGTGTATCAAGGTTATTTTCCTAAATGGTTGTATGTAACTAAATATTTATTAATACTCATAAGTAAAAAAGTGATCTCAAGGGTCCTAAAAGTGTAGCTAAAGTTGTCATAGAAATACTACTCCATTATCTTCCAATCCTTAATTTGACACCTCTTCTCCTTATGGAGATACCATGCCATAGGGATTGGTACAAAAGTATAGAAATTTTGTGAACCTAAAGTTTCTAAAGATATCTCTCCCTTGTCCTTTCATAATTTCAATTCTTGACATGGATCTTGGGGTTTGATTTTCCTTGATAGAATTTAAATATTTCTAGTGGGGGTGAGAACATCTACTTTATAAAAGGTTGCACTTCTTCCCAAATTTATAGGTTCTCCTTGTGGGTATCCCACAACTGAGATGGAGTGGATTTAAAATCCAAATATGGTATAATTGTATATTTTTCCATTTTTTGTTCCATTGAGTCCAATAATTCTTCCACATATTATATTCCATCATCCTTTGGTGGATTTATTATTTTAGTACAAATCCATACAATTGTTCTAACAATGGTACAACATATTGATGGTATTTCATAGTTGAAATATTTTTATTTTCATAATACATCTTTAGAATTAGTATCAAAGGATAAAATGCTCTTCCAAATTAATTATTGTTATGATGCAACGCCTTAAAAATGACAAGAAATCAACAAATTACAATCCACTTTGAGGGGGAACCCTCCTTAAAAATATATCCACTTCAAAACATAATATAATTTCAGATAAGGTGATCCTAATACTATATCTCCTTGATATATATAGGATACAAAGGGTTACAATTACTATGAAAAGGTGCAATGAAGGGTTCTATCCGACCTACTATAAATGTAATAATTCAGTATCTAGGGCTTAATAGTTGGTTTTATACATAACGCAGATCTTTGTCTAGGGATTAACACATCCCTCCCATTCAAACAAGTGTTGTCCTCAAAAACTTGACTAACCATGGATGCTTTTTCATGAAGAACTCATCTTCCCATGTTGCCTCTTTTGCCAGTAGGTTCTTCTGTTTGACGAGGTACTCTATAATTGCTCGATTTCTTAGCTACTTAATTCTTGTTTCAATGATCGTTTCTATATCTAGTATGATTTTCCCTTATTCATTGATATTTGGTAAAACATTTTGGAATTTTATCGTGTTTTCGATGACCTTCTTTAAGAAAGAAACATGGAATACTGTATGTAAACGTGAAGATGGAGGCAACTCCAATTTGTAAGCCATACTTCCAATCCTTTTCAAAACCTTATAGGGACCATAATATTTGGGTGATAATTTATTTTCCCTCTTTTTTTTTTCTTGAGGGAATTTTTTTTGTATATTTCTAGCATTAGAAATACCCAGTCCCCCACTTCAAATTCCTTTTCACTGCGATGTTGATCCATTTGTTGTTTCATCCTATTTTGTGCCATAACCAAGTTTTAATTCAATGGTTTGAGGACCTCTTGTTGGTTCCCTTTGTGATCCTCCACTGGTTGAACCTTTGTATTCCCTTTCAAGGGTGATGTGATAGATGTGGAATGATATCCATAAAGTGCCATAAAAGGGGAAATTTTTGATGAAGTATGGAAGGATGTGTTGTACCACCATTATTCAAAGGGAAACTGCTTGACCCATTGCGTCTATATATTGGATGAAAAGAAACGAAGATATCCTTCTAGAAATTTATTCATAATATTAGTTTTCCCATCAGATTAAGGGTGGTAATATGAGCTATGAGCCAATTGAGTCCCAAAACAAGAGATAAAGTTAGTCCAAAAATTTCCTGTGAAAATTGGGTCTCTGTCCCTTGCAATAATATTGGGGACTCCATGTAGTTTTTGAATTGTTTCCATGATTTTTTTTCTACTGTACTTTCTTTAAAAGGATGAGAAAGAGAGAAAAAATGGGCATACATTTTTAGTTGATCCACTACTACCATGATGATATTATTTCCTTTGGATTTGGGTAAACCTATAATAAAATCGATGTAAACTTCCTCCCACGATTGGCTTGGTATAGGTAATGGTTGTAGAAGACTTGGAGTCTTGATTTTCTCTCCCTTATTCTATTGGAAGACCAAACATTCAGACACAACTTTTCACATTGTTTTTAAGACCTTCCAAGAAAAAATCCTTCTTGATCTCGTGGTATGTTGTCAAGAATCCTGAATGTCCCTGTATAGGAGAAACAATTCCATAAGGATCTTATGTTTGAGTTGGGAATTCTTACATAAGTATAAGCGACCATGATACCATAGTAAATCATTCTTCCATAAACAATTATCTATTGAAGTGGGGTCTTCATGTAATTGTTGAATTATCTTTTATACCTTTTGATCTTGATTCCATTCTATCTTTGCCTCTTCCACCCAATCAAATTGTGGGATAGAAATAGAACATAGTTAACCTTTTGTTTCTTTTTCTTTCCTAGAAAGGGCATCTTCAAAAATATTATGTTTTCATTTTTTGTAGATAATTTCAAATTCGTAACCCAAAATCTTTGTAACCCATTTTTGTTTCTCTTCTGAAGATAATCGTTTCTCCAAGAAGTACTTCAAACTATCATGCTCTGTTTTTAACTTGAAGTTTCTTTCTATTAGGTAGGGGCGCCATTATGAACTGCATGTAGTATGTCCAACATTTATTTTTAATAAATAGGTTTGAATAAGTTTTTTCCTTTAATTTGGCTTCTTTCAAAGGAAAGAGGCATTCCTTCTTGCATTAAAAATGCACCAATTCCATGGCTTGAGGCATGACACTCCACAATAATTTCTTTTGTCAAGTTAGGTGTGGCTAAGATGAGAGTTGTACACACATAGCCTCCTTAATTTTTTCAAAATATTTGGTTTCTTCTTCGGTCAAACAAAATGATTCCTTATTTAATAATGCTTTTAGAGGTGTTGTTATTTGACCATATTTATTGAAAAACTTGCGGTAATATCCTACATGAGATACAATATGACCCAAATATTCCACTTCTTGAACCTCAAAGGTACACATGCAGGGATTTTCATAAAGTTGTTTCTCTTCCAATACTTGTAATACTCTATAAACATGTTGTACATGTTCTTCCCAATATTTGTTGTAGATTAGTATGTCATAAAAAAATACTAACACAAATTTTCTAAGGAAAAACTTGAAAATAGAACTCATCAAGCTTTGAAATGTTGAAGGTGCATTAATCAGTCCAAATGGCATAACCAAAAAAACATAAGAATATTCATGTGTTCTAAAAGCTATTTTAGGAATGTA
This sequence comes from Picea glauca, assembly GCA_000966675.3. Lineage (NCBI taxonomy): Eukaryota > Viridiplantae > Streptophyta > Pinopsida > Pinales > Pinaceae > Picea > Picea glauca. The sequence goes on along the minus strand of JZKD02S1194318.1, from coordinate 170,001 downwards.
TTCCTACATCATATGATTTGATGATATCCCGAATGAAGATCTAACTTAGTAAAGAATTTCACTCCATGTAATTCATATAATAACTCATCAATGAAAGGGATAGGAAACTTATATTTGATGGTCATTTTTTTGATATGTCTATAATATGGACACATACACCATGAACCATCCTTTTTTGTAACCAACACCACTATTGAATAGAAGATCTTTGGTTATGTTGAATGATTTCAGCCTCTAACATTTCCTGGATCATGCTCTCAATCTCACTCTTTTGTGCATATGGATACCTGCAAGGCCTAATGTTAGGTGGTATACTTCCTGGTTTCAAATGAATAGCATTGTCATGATCTCGAGTAGGTGGAATACCCTTACGTATTTCACCAAATGCCTTGGAATGATTGTTGATAAATATTTGGAGATTTGATAGAGTAAGGGATATAGATGTTTAACATCAAGTGATCACAATTGTGAAATTGCACCCTGGTGTCCCTTTTTGAGTAATTTTTCTATGCTATTAGAGCTTATGACCTTATAGGATTTCCCTTGGATACTTCTAATATCAATTTCCTTTCCATTTGAGGAAAATATCATGAAAATATTTTGAAAATCAAAGGCCACTATTCCTAGTGATTGAAAGCATTGGACCCCTAATACAACATCAACACCTCCCATTTGGTTGGAATTCATGGGGCTATTTCAATATTCCTCACACACTATATTATGTAGAACAAAAAATATCTAGCAAGAAATGAAACAATAATAATGATATATCTAGAAAAATATCAGAAGAACACCAAAATAACACCAGAATAACACCAGAATAATCACGAGGAAGAGTAAATTTATTAGGATAGAAATGTTCACTTTTCTCTTCGAGGGGGAAGCCTTCAACAGAGAAGGGATATATTACAATAATCTTCAAGAAAAAATATCCAATGCTTCAAAATATTATTTATACTAATTCTATCTTCTAAGGAAACTTCTAGAGGAAGATCTTTCTAAAAGAGGAAGCTTCTATTAGGTCTTCTTACATTGAATTATTCTTCTTTATTTATTAGGACTTATTAACTAATGTTTGCATTTATTAAATATAAAACTTATCCTACTAAATAATGACCCATGGAGAGGGGTTAGGATTGGATCCTAACATTCCCTCCCCCTTCAAAAGAATCCTTGTCCTCAAGGTTGGAGGTGTAGAAATTGTTGAAGTATGGTCGCAGGTTCCCAGGTCACCACCTCTAGTGTTGTGTCCTTCCAATTGATCAACACTTCATTGTTAATGTGGACATGCAGCTGCTGTTCATGATTATTGAGAACTTATTCTAGTTGGAGTCACATGGAACCTTCTTCATCAAATTTTGGTAGGATGGTTTGGACTCTGCAATTATGTCCCAGTACTTTCTTTAGAATTGAAACATGGAACACCAAATGGATTTTGGAAGTAACAGTAAGCGACAATTTGTAATACACATAACCAATACACTTGATGATATAGTAGGGTCAATAAAAGTTAGGTTCCAATTTGTGATGTCCCTGAGCTTTGAGAGATGTTTTGTTGTAAGGTTGGAGCCTCAGAAACACTCGATCACCTTCATGAAAAACCATTTCTGAACGATGTTGGTTTTCCTATCGCTTCATGTGATTTTGGGCCATGTGGAGGTTATCCTTCAGAGCCGCTATAATGTTTGTATGACCTTCCAACATTGTATCGATAGATTGGACCTTGGATGTGCTAGGAGGATAGGTAGTGACTGTTGGGAGCCTTTGGCCATACACCACTTCATATGGGGTCATTTTAGTGGTCATAATATAGGAAGTATTGTACCACCATTCTGCCAAAGGAAGCCGGTGCACACACTATTGTTGTTTTTCTGAAGCAAAACAACACAAGTCAGTTTCCAAACATTTGTTAACTACTTATGTTTGGCCATCAGACTGGGGGTGATAAGCTATGCTCATGTTAAGTTGGGTTCCCTACAATTTAAACAACTCTTTCCATAATGTGTTGGTGAAATATGGGTCTCGATCAGAGACAATAGAGGTTGACATGCCTTGCAGCTTGAAAATATGATCAAGAAAGACTTGTGCTATGAGTGATAAGTGTGAAAGGGTGAGGTAAGGGACAAAAATGATCATACTTGGAGAGGAGATCAACCACCACCATGAAAAAAGACTTGTTCTTGGCTTTAGGAAGGACCACTATAAAATCCATGGATATTTTTGTCCATAGAGAAGATGGAATGGGTAAGGGTTGTAGGATGCCTAGAGACTTGTTCGTTTCACCTTTATTACATTGACACACCTCACATTATGTGACAAATTAAAGTATATCATTCTTCACTCTTGCCCCAAGAAAAGAATGACGAGAAAAAGCATATGTCTTTTGGAAGCCTGAATGACTCGCTATAGTTGAGGAGTGTAAATCATTTAAGATCCTGGGCTTGAGTGCTGAGGAGTATGAGAGAACCAGACAATCCTTATATCGTATAATATTATCCTACCAAGTGTAGCCAATGGGAGGATTAGGGTCCTCTTGAAGACGTTGAATTAATTTGGAGGTAGTCTGGTGCGTTAGCCACTCTTGGTGCACTTCTTCAATCCAATCAAGGACTAGTAAGAATAAATCAAAGATGGATACCTCCTCCTCATGTTTTCTTGACAATCCATATGCTACTATGCTATCTTTTCCAATTTTGTATATTATTTCATAATGAAAACCCAACATTTTTTTCATCCACTTATTTTGTTATGGGGATGATAATCGTTGCTCCAAAAAATATGTCAAGCTATGGTGATCCGTTTTAATATAAAAATGACATCCCAAGAGATATGGTCTCTAGGTGTGAACCACATGGAGAATTACCATAATTTCTTTTTCATATGTAGATCCACCCAGATTTTGACCACTCAACACTTGGCTAGTAAATGCCAAGGGTCGACTACCTTGGGTGAGAAATGAACCTATACCCATCCTTGAAGCATCTAATTCCACCAAATAGGTTTTGTTTAAGTCAAGAGCTGCTAGGACATGGGTGTTTCACATGACCCTCTTTAACTCTTTGAAATAGTTTTTAGCAGCATGTGTCAAATGAAATGCATTCTTCTTAAGGAGGTTAGTCAAGGACTTAGAAATTTTTCCATAATGGTTGAAAAATTTCCTGTAATAGCCCGTGAGACCAAGAAAAACCATTAGGTTCTTTAAGTTCATTGGTCACAACCATTCTTGCATATATTGTATCCTTTTAGGGTCCACTTTTACCCCATCTTTTCTGAAAATGTGCCCTAAGTATTCCACTTCATTGGAAACAAATGAACATTTGGTATTTTTGACAAACAATTGGTTTTCCTGTAGCAAGTGAAGGACTTTTTATGAATGAAGAAGATGGTTATCCCAAGTGTGAATATAAATGAGGATGTTGTCAAAGAAAACCAAGAAAAACTTCTGAAGGTAAGGTTTCAATAGTTTATTCATGAGACTTTGGAAGGTGGATGGAGCATTGAAATTTATAAAAGGCATGAAAAAGAATTCATAATGTCCCTCATGAGTTCTGAAAGTAGTCTTCAGAATATCTACCTCCTTCATTTGGATTTGGTGATATCCAGAGCGAAGGTATAATTTGGCGAATACACATAAACCTTGTAGTTAATCCAACAAATGATCGATGAAAGGAATGGGAAATTTATATTTGATGGTCAGTTTATTCAGGGAATGAAAATCAAGGCACATGCTCCAACTACCTTATTTCTTTAAAACCATCACCACTAGTGAAGAATATGGGCTAGTACTAGGGATAATCACCCCCGCCTCTAGTAATTCTTGTACCATCTTTTCTATTTCATTTTTTTGAGCAAAGGGATATATGTAGGGACGTACATTGGGGGGTTGGCTTCTCGGAAGGAGAGGGATATTATGATCATGCTCACTCCTGGAAGGAGGTAAGGCTGTAGGAATCTCAAATATCTTGGGATACTTGTCCAATATGAGTTGTAGGCTAGGAGGAATTTCTTGAGAGGCGTGTTCAATGACCTGGATGGAATTAAATTGAGCAATCACACCATGGTGGCCTTTCTTCAAGATTCTTTCCATCCTATGAGAGATCATGATTTTAGGAGAGCCCGCTTGGAGACCCTTGAGATTATAGGGGTGACCTGCTTGGGAGAAACTCATATATAATTATTGATAATCCATTGTGATCGACCCCAGAGTGCAAATCCATTCCACGCCTAATACAATATCAGAACCATCAATGGAAATAGAGAACATGTGGGTTTTTAGACGAAAATCACCCATTTGGAGTTTTATATTCTCACAGTGCCCCCCACACTTCATAGTACCACCATTAGCGATGAGGATTTGAAAATTAGAAACATGGAGAATAAAGCAATGTAGCCTGATGAATAAAATTATGGTTTCTACCACTATCAATCAACACCATAACTGGCCTATGTTTAATGTATCACTTGATATTCAATGTTTGTGGGGTCAAAATACCCAAGAGTGCACGAAGTGAGATGACTGGTTCCATGGATTCCATTGGTGTGACTACTGGATCTTCGACAAGATCACTTGTCTAAGATGCCTCTTGGTCTAAAACCTCAGCTGATGGGATTTCATCATAGGAATAGGAAGTTGAGGCATCAATCTTGAATAAAAAAATTTCTCTACATTTATTCCCTGACGCATAATTTTCATCAAAATAGTAGCAAAGGCCTTGCTTGAAATGTTCCTCCATTTCGTTAGGAGAGACATTTTGGACCTTCAAAGTTTGGGTAGGAGGAGGGGTATCGCCTGGACGAGGATGAGTGGTAAATGAAGCCTTTAGGGATGGCGTCTGGAGGATGGTATCTGCTTCCCTGGATAATTGGCATGCCTGCAACCAAGTAGTAGGATGATGCATGTTCACATGAACCTTGATAGTGTCTTTTAAGCCATTGATAAAACATTCAAGGTAAAATTCATCAAATAATCCCTTGGTATGGATAACCAACTGTTCAAATGTCGTGATGAAGTTTGTGATAGATCCAGTTTGGTGAAGCTTAGTGAGTTGGCCCCAAAATTGTGATTCCCTATCAAAAAGGGCACAAACAACTTTGGATAACATGTTCCAATTGGGAGGTCTTGGATAAAATTTCTTATGCCACTTCCACCATTTCCAACATTTTTTATCTAAATACAAAGCCCCTACATGGATTTTGGTCTCATCATCTCGAATATCATGAAGGGAGAAGTATTGTTCCATTTGAGAAACCCAACCAGTTGGGTTGGAACAATCAAATTTATGCATGTCAACGTTGGGCACCTTAGCCCAAGAAGGTGGAGAACCCCAAGGGGAGTGGGAGGATTGCGTATGTTCATAATGATAAGACTGAAGTTCTTTTGGTTTTGGATCAACATTATTACCGTTGAAGAGTTGCACCAATTTGTTGTATTGCTCGTAAAGGGTTTTGGTGAATTCATTGTGAATGGAAGCTCTGTTGTTGTCAATGTGTTGTTCTAGGTAGGACAGTCTATCCTCCAAGGTTTCTTGGGACTAAGAGCGACTGGTAGGCATGTTAAAGGTTTAGGCAGCAGAGGAGGTGTTGGGATGGAAAAAATGGGCTTAACAATGATAGGTAACTGAGTGATCATGAAAAAGAGAGGAATCCAATGGGATAGGTCTCAAGAAATGAATCCCAGAGGGGGTTGGGTCTGCAGGAAAAAAAGGCTTAAAATTGAAGGGTACCATTGTGATCATAATGAAAAGAGGAATGAAATGGTCTAGGTCACAAATAAGGGTGCTCACAGGCCTAGATTGTTTACTCTTGCAGATTTATACTCAGAATTGAATAATACTGTAGAGGCAGAATGCCCAAATTCTTAATAGGAAAAAAGATTTAGTAATTTTGCAACCCCAATGCAGATGGAAAGGTTGCATTTCAATAGAACCTATCTTTTATTTTTCTGTTATGTTCCTAAGGGTTAGGGTTTGCAGGGAATATATAGTCAAGAGTTTTCCTTGTGCTATAGCTCTCTTATATACATGCACCGTCCAACAATAGTACTTGACCCAATATCTCATGGCACCAACTAAGGAGGCTAGACTGTACCCTTAGTTGTACTGCCAGACTACCCAGGTACTAGAGAGTCACTTCCTGGGTGTTTTTCTCAATGAAACTACAACAGTCAGGAGATCGATTGGTTTATCTACGAAGGGACTTAGGATTCCTAGCTTGATCAGTATAAAGGTGTTTTCTGATGCACTACCACTCGAAGGGGTACCAACAAGGGTTAAAAGTGTGGCCAATAGATGTGCTCTTAAGAATCACTTGTATTTTCTTCGTGTATGACTCCTTGATCATGGGTTTATGCAAGTAACGATAGATATTTGTAGCTTAAAGACGCCCAAATATGTCTCTACCCTGAAAAAAAATTATCCCACAAGTCTTTCCCTGGAAAGTGCTATGATACCACTTGCAATATTCCTGATACAATATATTATGCAGAACATAAAATATCTTGCAAGAAATGACATAATAATAATTATATATCCATAAACAACACCAGAATAACACCAGGAAAATCACCAAGAAGAGAAAATTTATTATGATAATAATGTTCACTTGCCTCCAACAGAGTAGAGCTCTATTACAATAATATTAATGACAAAATATCCAATGCCTTCTACTCTTATTTATACTAATTCTACCTTCTAAGGAAACTTCTAGAGGAAGATATTTCTAGAAGTGAAAGCTTCTATTAGGTCTTCTTACATTGATTTATTTTTCTTTATTTATTATTCGTTATTAACTAATGTCGGACTTTATTAAATATAAAACATATCCTACTAATTAATGGACCATAGAGAGGGGTTAGGATCAGATCCTAACAACTATCCAAAAAATAATCCCCCATGTTGATCTTAATACGATGGCATTTCCCTGAACAATTTATGGTACCTCCATTTGCAATCATTACTTGAAACTCTGGTGCAGGGTATACGAAGCAATTGATATCTTTTGCTAATTTGTAACTGATGAAATTATGGGTGCTACCTGAATCAATCAATACTATTACCTTTTTGTTTTTTATGTATGCTTGTATCTTGATGGTTTGTGGAGTAAATATGTTGACCAATGCATGACACTATATTGTTGGAGTAGTCTCTTCTAGATCTGGGTCTTGTGACATTTCCATTTTTTTATTTTCTTCCTCTTCATAGTCTATCTAGAATAATTTCTTCTCACTGCATTTATGTCGCTTACTGTACTTTCTATCACAATTGAAACATAGTCTCACTGCTCATTTATCATCCATTTGTTGAGGTGTCAACCTTGTTGTCTTGGGTACACTATCTTCTTCCTCTTCATATTCTTATTGTCTTAGGTATGCTAATTTCTTCTCACTGCATTTATGCCCTTTACTGTATTGATGTCACAATTGAAACATAGTCCTTTTTCTCTTCTTTCATCCATTTGTTGAGGTGTCAACCTTGTTGTTTGAGGTATGGTTGTCTTATGACCACCAAAATGATCTCTTCTTCCAATGCTAGACTTATGTGTAGCCTTATTTTTGGCATGAATATGACGAGCATTTTGCATAGCTTAAAAAATATTTGTAGGTTGTCTTAAGAAAATCTCATGTTTAATTTATTCTTTTAATCCACTCGTGTAATCTTCCTACAAGTGTTCTTCACTTATTGTTAGATAGCTAGAGAGGTAGTGGGGGGGGGCATAGGGCCCATAATGATACTAGTGGATTCCATTCAATGTAAGGTGAATAGGTCCACTATATGATTAAATAAGGCCCACTATGATAGTTAGATATAATAAATGTAAGAGGATTGTTGGACACACCTACCACACTTGGAGGGGGGGGTGAATGAGTGTGGGGATCTTTTTCCCAAAACTTCCCTCTTACACAACAAATACTTAGTTAACATTCAACATTTGCTCATTACTCATTGATGTCATTTATAATTAGTTAGATGTGAATACATATCAGCAAAATATCATCAACAAATCATCTCCACAAGGAACACAAAGAACACAAGATGTATGTACAATTTTTCTTTTTATTATGGACTTCAATCCGGGGGTTTTTTAGCAACAAATAAATAGAGTACAACTCTACAAGAGCACCAGATCTATATGCAAGAGACAACTTACATTCTCAGCACCAACTGATATGAGGCAACAATCCTCAACAT
>JZKD02S1194318.1:131156-142784 GCA_000966675.3 Picea glauca | reverse complement strand
CCATTCAATGTAAGGTGGACTAGGTCCACTATATTATTAAATATGGCCCACTATGATCGTTAGATATAATAAATGGGTGGTTAGATATAATAAATGTAGGAGGACTTCTTAGAAGGTTATACTTCTAGAAGATTCCTCCTCTAGAATGTTCTTAGGTGATGGTAGCACTATATAAAGGGGTTCAAACAATGTAATGGGATATGAAGAGAAGTATTATATTGTGAACTATAGCTTAATAGGAGGATGCCCCCTCGAAGAGGCAAGTGAACAGGAGAATATCCCTTCCATAATAAGATCCATTATATGGTGTTGCCCTACCTTAAGGGTTTGATAGTAATAAAATAGATTTAGCATATTGTTCTTCTATATTGCTCTGTTGATCTATTGTGTATTCAATATTTATGGTGATTATAATTGTAGATATATTAAGGTTCTTAACACTTATGTTATCCACCCTTGTGGCCAATACCTAGAATTATGAATTATAATCTTCAATATTACCTACATGCTTCATTCTTGCCAATTGACTGAAGTAGTCATGTTCCCAAACTTTCCCATATTGTGCTTCTAAGTTTGATGTAAATGAACTCTAAGTGTAGTGATATAAAGGGGGTTTCATTTTCACTATTCACCGATACCATTGATATGGTTTTATCACAAAGTTGAAGGTTTCTATGTGAATCCTTTTCCTATAATCCATAATATTATTTATTTGAAAATATTTATCTATTTGGTTCATCGAGGTAAATACTTCGGTACCATCAAACTTCTTTAATTCAATTTTGGGAAAGTTCAATTTAAGACCTCCACCATAATTAACTTCACTATTAGATTTAAATCCACTTGAAAATTACTTATTATCAACTGGTTTTTCAACATGAATACTACCTTTATTTTCATGGGTTCCTTTCATTTTCATATCTCCTTTAGGGAGTCTCTCATCTAGAACCTGAAGAATTATGGAACTCATATATTTTTTTATTTATTATTTATTTTCATCCATATTACTTTTCATATAATCCATATTCTTTTCAATTTCTTGAATTTTTCTTTGTGAATTTACCCAATTATTAGACCTGTCACTCAACTCATTAAGTTTCTCCAATTTGGAAAACCTATTATGTATGTCCTCATTTTCTTCTTGAGTTATAGATGATACTTCTGGAATTTTAATAGGTGTTTTCACCTTTTGGGGAACCATATGGAGTAATAATAATAATACTTATTTATTCTATATTTCTCAAAAAATTTGAATCACCAGAAACAAATCTTCCAAAAAAAAAATCTATGCCAATTGTAAGTTATGTACCTTTAAAAACCTTAATTTGGATTCTTTCCTCCTAGCTGACCTTCCTTTTGGTGTATCTCTAAAATTTTGGCCCTTATGAGTCTGAAATTTCATTTTGTAGTCCTATGATATGTCCTCTCTTCATTTCCATAGGTTTGATTAAAATTGGATGTGCCAAGTGGAAGTTATGGTAACCTCCCCACAACTTGCTGGTTTTTGGCCTTTCCAGGAGAGTGAACGTTTACAACATTCCACACACACAATATTTGATATCTAATTTTAAAACTTGTACCTGAATTACTACATACTATTATCTTTCTAATGCAACTAGTCACACTCAATTTAGATCCTTTCTAAACAGGATATTACTATTTTACTCGAAACACATGTTTGAGACTAGTTAATAGGACTAGTCAGATACCTTATCTTCCATAAGGTGTATCACCAAAAGTATGATGAACCATAAACTAGAATTTTTACCAAAGATACCTTGATAATTTCTAAGAATAACCTCCAATTTTCACATTCTGAATCATCACATAAACAAAGTTATAAAGAAAATTCTAATATGACTTTATTGGAGAAGAAAAACCCTAGGATCAATGAGATCTCATACCAAATGTTATGATACAACACCTTAAAAATGATAAGAAATCAAGAAATTACAGTCCAGTTCGAAGGAGAACCCTCCTTAACAATATATCCACTTCAGAACACAATATAATTTTAGATAAGATGATCCTAATAATAGATCTCCTTGATATATATATATATATATATATATGAGACAAAGGGTTATAATTATGATGAAAGGGTGAAATGAAGGGTTTTAGACAACCTATAAATGTAATAATTCAATATTTAGGGCTTGATAAGGGGTTTTATATATAACATGGGGCTTTTTCTAGGGATTAAAATTCATATATAGTTAGGTTGATGTAAATGTTGATGAAAAGGAATGAAAGTACTTATAAAAACATTTTTTGAATCTTGATCGTCTAAGGAAATATAGGAAGGATCCTCACCCTAGGTTTATAGCCTTAAAAAAAACAATTAGTCCTCAAGAAATATGTACTTGGGCCTAATGTTGTTTTATATGTTTGTGTTTTATCAAAGAAAATAAGAGAAATGGTTGTAACACAAATTTATAATATATTTAAGAAATAATAAAAAAATAAAAATGAGACATCATTACACATCAAGTCCAAAGATGAGACCTAAATCCAGAAATGATTTTTTTGATTCAAATAAAAATTACAGTAAAAAACTATCTTTTCATGCCCCTGCATGGGTAAGGATCAAAGTAAAACTTATAAGTCTAAGGAGAAATTTTACATCACACATAGAACACTGGTGTCTTCTAATAAAATACCAAGATTTATAATATTGGATCAATAAGACACAAATGTACCATTGTCTTGACTCTGCAGAATAATTCTAGTCAACACTAAAAACTAATTCAGAAATAAAATTACAATTAACGCACTATCCAAACAAAAGATTGACCTTTTGAAGCATGTCAACAATTATGCTTCTTAGTCCTTCTTATTTCCACCTTCAGTAAAACCATGTTGTCAACAAGAAGATTCAACCCTTACGTAATTCAACAAGGAATGAAATATAAATGTAATCTCACTTTAGAGCAAGAGAAAATATTATCAAAAAATTTCATCTCTATTCTCTCCTCTTTTGTCCCTCCATCAAGTCCTTCTTTTATTCTCCAAAAGGTAGTCTGATCATTTTCAACTATGTTTAGTTAGATCACTAACTAAATTTTAGTTAAGTGGGACAAATTTCATAAACAATTACAATAAAAGGGTTTTATTAAATAATAAATAGTAGGTGGGGACCCCATGTAACTTTATTGCTCAATTTTCCAATATCCCCTTGTACCTCCATAAACTTATCATGTATGACATACCATGAAATAAATGTACATCCATTATCCCTTGAATAAATAATAATTTCATAAATACACTTGTGACTCCCAAAAATAATTCAACCATGTCAAAAATAGATAAATGTTGTTCACTGCCCAAAAATAAAAATATGTATATTTCCAAGAGTCAACTGTAAAGAAAGGAGTCATCATAAAATAATCTTTTAAATTCATATTTTTTGTGGGAGTTTGTCCTCCTCTGTCCACTTATCTAATATCAAGACACACTTTGTCTATGTAATTATGCCTTGACATGCCTCTTTCCTTCATTTGTTGATGCTTCAGGGTGCATATCACCAAAGCTTATATTTTTAGGCTCAGGATTTGGGGGAATGGAATGTGAAGTAACATAATGATAAGAGTCTTTAGAGTAATCAGAACTAGGTGACATGGCAAGTTGTATCCCTTTACTAGGTTCAGGTTCTTGAGATAAAACTTTTTATTTAATAGGTTGTTGAGCTGATAGTGCATGTGGGGCCATGAAAATAACATGATGAATTGGCTGCTTAGGAGGAGGTGGAGGTAGTGGTAGTGATATTGTGGGAAAACCATGGTGATGAGGTTGAGGATCATGAACTGATTAATTCCAACCATCATTAACTAGAATCTCAGGTTCCATGGAAACATGTGGTTCTACAAGAATTTTGGTGATGCTAGGATCAGGTCATAATGGGGGTTTGTTAGGTGGTGGAGGAGGATTGAAATATCCTTGATCTGCTAGATTCACAAGGCTATTTTGCAAGAGTTGATTAAATTCTTCTAAATTTGCATCAAAATGGACACAAAATATACATCTTTTATTTCTTCCCCTAGGCCAACCAACTTGTTTTCCTTTGTTCCAATTTCCTCTAGATTCCCTATTATATTTTTTAGATTTGTTGTTTCCATGAATGAAAAAATAATCCATTTAACCATGAAGATTGGATTAGAGTATGCATAAAACAACACATAAATCACCAAATATAATTTTACATATAACGTAATTTAAAAGTGGCTTTGACTCAATCAATAATCAAGCATACAATCATCCAAAGGGGAATGAGGGAAGGTAATCCCGAATCAAACAAATTGCTCTATTTTGAAACATATCCGGACTTCATAATTCTTATTCTTCTACAAACTTCTATTTATTTAAGAACACGGGACTTATAATAAAATTGGGAAGGTGAAGGGATTTGTAATGAATGTAAAGTGGAATTAAATGGTAGGAAGGAGAGATACATGTTCATAACCATAACCATAACATACCATTTCTCAAACTTCCATCAAAATCTCTATACTTATGCCCAATTCCAATCATCAATTGACGTGTCAATCCATTTGTTTAGTGTTGTTTAATTATATTCTAAGTATCATTCAGTTAAACTACCAATTTTTCTACTATATTTGTTTATAAACCCTTTGATTTAATTATATAACATGGGGAAGAACAACGAGCTTAAATGAAAATTGTATTGGGACTTTGGGATTAATTTATGTAAAGTGAGAATATGAGAGGAATTGGTCCTAAAAATAAATAGGACAGTCATTTCAAAACTTATTTCATAGGAATTTCTTTCAACATTTAAGCTTGTATTTGGATGATGAAGAAATAATCCTATAATTGTACTCTTTTGGAACGGAGATCATGATCCAATTTCAAACTCTATGCACTGAAAAATACTTAACCATGTTTCTTTTCATTCTTGGTTCTATTCATACATGCAACAACCACATATATTCTTCATGCATTTGAAATCATTCATACCAATTGTCAACAATTTTCATTTTAATAGAAACAATTTTTATTTTGGGACTTTAAAGAAAGGCAAATTCATGAATTAGGGAATAACTCATGAAAAATAAAATAATTAAAGTAGTTGATCCTGTGTAATTATTTTTTTTATGTTCCATTGATTCTTTCAAACAACTTGTTTTAACTCCCAATTACTTAAACTACCATCATCAATCATCAACCAACCATTAATTTTTTAATGGTTTGTTGATGATTCAGAAATAAAATTACAATTAACGCACTATCCAAACAAAAGATTGACCTTTTGAAGCATGTCAACATTTATGCTTCTTAGTGCTTCTTATTTCCACCTTCAGTAAAACCATATTGTCAACAAGAAGATTCAACCCTTATGTAATTCAAAAATGAATGGAATATAAATGTAATCTTACTTTAGAGCAATATAAAATATTATAAAAAAAATTCATCTCTATTCTCTCCTCTTTTGTCCCTCCATCAAGTCCTTTTATTCTCCAAAATGTAGTTTGATTAGTTTCAACTACGTTTAGTTAGATCACTAACTAAATTTTAGTTAAGTGGAACAAATTTCATAAACAATTACAATAAAAGGGTTTTATTAAATAATAAATAGTAGGTGGGGACCCCATGTAACTTTATTGTTCAATTTTCCAATATCCCCTTGTACCTCCATAAACTTATCATGTATGACATACCATAAAATAAATTTACATCCATTAGCCCTTGAATAAATAATAATTTCATAAATACACTTGTGACTCCCAAAAATAATTCAACCATGCCAAAAATAGATAATTGTTGTTCACTGCCCAAAAATAAAAATATGTATATTTTCAAGAGTCAACTGTAAAGAAAGGAGTCATCATAAAACAATCTTTGAAATTCATATTTTCTGTGGGGGGTTGTCCTCCTCTGTCCACTTATCTAATATGAAGACACCCTTTGTCTATGCAATTATGCCTTAACATGCCTCTTTCCTTCATTTGTTGATGCTTCAGGGTGCATATCAGCAAAGCTTATATTTTTAGGCTCAAGATTTGGGGGAATGGAATGTGAAGTAACATAATGATAAGAGTCTTCAGAGTAATCAGAACTAGGTGACATGGAAAGTTGTTTCCCTTTACTAGGTTCGGGTTCTTGAGCTAAAACATTTTTTTTAATAGGTTGTTGAGCTGATAGTGCATGTGGGGCCATGAAAATAACAAGATGAATTGGATTCTTAGGAGGAGGTGGAGGTAGTGGTAGTGATATTGTGGGACAACCATACTGATGAGGTTGAGGATCATGAGCTGATTCATTCCAACCATCATTAACTAGAATCTCAGGTTGCATGGACACATGTGGTTCTACAAGAATGTTGGTGATGCTAGGATCATGTCATAATGGGGGTTTGTTAGGTGGTGGAGGAGCATTGCAATATCTTTGATCTGCTAGATTCACAAGGCTATTTTGCAAGAGTTGATTAAATTCTTCTAAATCTGCTTCAAAATGGACACAAAATACAAATCTTTTATTTCTTCCCCTAGGCCAACCAACTTGTTGTCCTTTGTTCCAATTTCCTCTATTTCCCCTATTATATTTTTTAGATCTGTTGTTTCCATAAATGAAAAAATAATCCATTTGACCATGAAAATTGAATTAGAGTATTCATAAAACCAACACATAAATCACCAAATATAATTTTACATATACCGTAATTTAAAAGTGGCTTTGACTCAATCAATAATTAAGCATACAATCATCCAAAGGGGGATGAGGGAAGGTAAGCCTAAATAAAACAAATTGCCCTATTTTGAAACATATCCAAACTTCATAATTCTTATTCTTCTACAAACTGCTATTTATTTAAGAACATGGGACTTATAATGAAATTGGGAAGGTGAAGAATTTTGTAATAAATGTAAAGTAGAATTAAATGCTAGGAAGGAGAGATACATGTTCATAACCATAATCTTAACATACCATTTCTCAAACTTCCGTCAAAATCTCTATACTTATGCCCAATTCCAATCATCAATCTAACGTGTCAATCCATTTGTTTAGTGTTGTTTAATTATATTCTAAGTATCATTCGGTTAAACTACCAATTTGTCTACTATATTTCTTTAGAAACCCTTTGATTTATTTATATAACACGGGGAAGAACAATGAGCTTAAATGAAAAAGGTGTTGGGACTTTGGGAATAATTTATGTAAAGTGAGAATATGAGAGAAATTGGTCCTGAAAATAAATAAGACAGTTATCTCAAAACTTATTTCATAGGCATTTCTTTCAACATTTAAGCTTGTATTTGGATGATGAAAAAATAATCCTATAATTGTACTCTTTTAGAACAGAGTTCATGATCCAATTTCAAACTCTATGCACTGAAAAATACTAAACTCGTGCATTTAAAATCATTCATGCCAATTGCCAACAATTTTCATTTTAATAGAAATAATTTTTATTTTGTACAACAAGGTGAAAACATATAGGAATTTAAAGAAAGGCAAATTCATGAATTAGGGAATAACTCATGAAAAACAAAATAATTAAAGGAGTTGATCCTATGTAAAAAAAAATAATTATGTTCCATCAATTCTTTCAAACAACTTGTTTTAACTCCCAATTACTTAAACTACCATCATCAATTATCAACCAACCATTAATTTTTTTTAAAATATTTATTCATTGCAACAAAGTTGTGGATATAATTATTCATAACGCAATAATTTTGCATGCTGCTAGACTATACAAGTTGAACATTGAATAATTTATATAATGCTTCATTTGACTCAACCTCATCCAATCATACAAGGATTCAAATGGAATATCTCGGATCCAAGTTATTTGGGTTCCACAGATCAACATTTCCAAATGTAATTCTTATTGACGGTTGAAAATTATCAACAAGATTACCTGATTTTTATTTACATCCATGCATACATTTTCCATATCAAACTTTCGAAACTAGAATTTATCAAAAACTTTCAACAATTCACTACATCAAAATTTGTGTATATAAAATGAACACACAGGTCGAACACCCGACCATTTCAACAATATTATCATAAAATGAAGGATCTGTGTATGGTTTAAACTTTAAAATCAATTATGAAGGTTTGAAAATATCTATGCAAGAATTGTCATCCAGGCTTATCAAAATTTCAAACCAATGGCTATATAACCATTATAGTTGATGAAGGTTCAAAACTGGGCGCTAAGTTTCTTAGAAAAATTATATGTACAAGGTTTAGGGTTTTAACATAACCTATATTATTACACATTCAAAGGCATGCAACTAAAATGAAGTTGCATCAAACAAATTGTCTGTGTAATGACGCCATTAAATTGTGATGGATCGCCCTTATATCGCCACTATTATAGTATGCTAAGTCTTCTTGTAAAACCCAAGACTTAATCCATAATCGATACCATCAAATTGTTGTCTTCCAAAATAGAGAAAAATATCAAGGGTCCAGTGTGTCCACTAGAGGGAAAGACTGGTTATTACTTCATGGTGGATACTAAGTTGTATAAGTTTAATACGAGTTGTATTTTCAACAACTCGAGCCAATATTTTCTAAGTGTCTCCCATAATTTTGTTTTTTCGAATATTTGCAGTCAAGACTTGTATTTAAACCCAAACGAACAAAATTCATATATGGAGGAATGAATTGATTTTATCTTGTAGAGGTAATCAAGACCCATTTTAAAGTGGAAGGAAAGAAAGAGCAAAAAAAAACCAATTTACATAGATCCACTCTTAAGATTATTGTTGCAAAATAAACATACATCTGATGAAAAATGAGCTAGAATTTGCATGCCTTCACTAGTTATTCGAATATGCGTAAAAATTGGTGCAAACAAATATGGAATTGTTATAGTTTGAGATTTGTAACCACAATGTTGTCAAAATAGATAAATTATGAACAACTCGAATGAGCAATGCCAAAACTAAAGCGGGATTTGGTGACAAAACCCACGTAATAATGGTGAATTGAATGCATGGCAATGAGCACGTTGTTTCCATAAAACACATGCGCTCAACCCTAATGCCAAATGAACTTCACTTTCCAAATATGTGATGTAGCAACCAATCAACAAATAGCAATAATGTTAGCAATAATGTCAAACAAGCACAATACCATATGCTATGTCAGTTGATGTTAAATTACAACCACTGAAATGACGGCTTGGAACACTACCAAGACTAATCTCATTAATAAGAATATCAAATCAAACCTATTGGAAACAATGTCAAGATTAAAATATCCTTTGCAGAGTTAATCACCATAAATCAAAATTTACAAATACACCATATGTACCACAAAAATTTAAAACTTTTCCAATATAACCATCGTTATGACCTTTGAAATGTAAATAGTCATCTGTTATGAATATGAGCTCGATATTACAATATAGTATGCAACAATTGTGACATGAAGTTCGAACACCATTTTTCGAACCATTGCATGTCGAACATTGCAATATAATTGAAACCCCTTTTATATGTGTGGAAAACAACGCTTATCTGATTGTAAAAGCATTGTATATTTCCATGATAACCTTTTTTATTTGTGATAAGCATGTAACCAGATCTTTTTATAATTAAAAACAACTCAAAAACCAATAACTATTAAAAAGTTGCAAAATATATGACATAAATCCTTTCTCATATATCCATGATAACATAAATCCTTTGACATATATGACATATTTCCATGATAACCTTTTTTTATTTGTGATAAGCATGTAACCAGATCTTTTTATAAGTAAAAACAACCCAAAAACCAATAACTATTAAAAAGTTGCAAAATATATGACATAAATCCTTTCTCATAACATGATGTGAGACAAACCTTTTGTGACCTTGTAATCCCCATAAACATAAAAACCATATGGTGATGATCATATGGTGATGATCATAGATGCAAGGGTAGAGAGATATTTTGAACTTGGTGAATATCAATTTATTTTACTAATACAACCATCACAAGATGAATGTTGTAATCAAACTGAAGAATGAAAATAATAAAATTTTCAAGATTGAATGCATATTGGCACATTTTATATACTTTTTGGTTGCTATGGGCTAACTCGGGTTCTAAATACAATATTACCAATGAACCCTTCTACCATCAACCCTTCCGGATACCAAAAGGAAACACAGCCACAGAGTGCACTCCGCAGTCTCACCCGATATGGATTCTATGGGTGGCCACATGAATCAGATGTTTGCAACCATGGGATGGGATGTGTTTCTCTCTCAGAGGCATTGGATCCACTTATTGTTAACCTTCAAACCCTCATTAGATATTATTCTAGACCACTGTCACTACTATTCTAATAGGATGTTATTAATCATTCTAGCCGCATTTTATCATAAACACGTATTCATCTACTGTAAAAAAATATTATGATCTATTTACTAACTATTAAATTCCTTTTCTTAGTGCTATTCTGGAGGTTATATTAGTGTATTCCTACTACAGAGTGTTCATTCCTTCAACAAACAACACATTCATCATAAAAAATTATCAAAGTAAATGCAATCATAAAAACTACATACAGTTACATAAAATACAGATACATCTTGGTTCACCCCCCTCGAGATACATCCAAAAATATTGGTCACTTTTGCTCTTTATTCATATTCTTGCAAAATCTAGTGTTGCACACTATACATTTCTTCCCCCATTACATACGATATCCATAACTCACTGAAGTTCTCAAAACACTAAGAAATTTTCACCCATACACTATCATACTTTCTAAAACCCTCTAGTAACTCGCTAGTTTCCAACAACAACCTTTGCAGTCCTAATACATTCTACTTATACAAAACTGGGACAAAGCCCTTACAAAAACCCTAACCCTAAGAAGATTAGGTTTTTCCACTTTATCCTTGACTTAATCTGAGCTGGTACTCGATCCAACCGTTTCTCCAAGTCGGTGCTTGTCCACTTTCCAACTGCTCCACAATAGTTTGACCAATTTCTAAATGCTTTTCTTAGTGCGGGTTTTCCATTATTTCTAGTGCACTCCCTTGTTTTCTGGTGCTACTTTAATTCCTTCAAAACTTATTTGATTTTTCCCAAAATTGGTCTGCACTAACAGGCCTCCAACATTGGCATTGTGACTCATCCCGAGTCACTCATGGACTCGAACATATTTCACTTTCTGTGCCATTGATTCATACATCTCTACTATCTGCTGACATCACTTCTGAGCCTAGTTGCTCTTCTCTATCATGGCTTCTACCACTTGCATGGTGACTAGAGGTATCAATATCTCTCCCCCATACAAGCCTATCTTCTCTATGCTCAATTTTTCTGCATCAATCTGCATGACCAACATCTCCACCTTATCCTACAGGGGCTCCAGCTGAGCCTGTCTTGCAATTTTTTGTGCTTGCAACTTGTTTTCCTCTTCCTATAGGCTCTTAATTTATGCAGTAGTCTTGACCTTCTCTAGCAGTGTCATTTTCTTATGTCACTACTTTACATCTGCCATTGTTGCATGTAATTTGTAGTCCTTCCCTTACAACTCTGGTAGTGTTAAGCCCTAATATTGGCTCATTACCACTTAATTGGGGCATATTAGATTAGTAATGTTATTTTATTTATGTCGGATTTAGGCCATTAGTTGTGATTTAGATTAGTAAT
>JZKD02S1194318.1:115323-126227 GCA_000966675.3 Picea glauca | reverse complement strand
AAGGAGGTTGCCCCCTCGAAGAGGCTTATTATCTGAAATTATCTCTTTTTCAAGGCGTTGAGTACCTTTCCTGAAGTTTTTCTATGCTATATTGATGTTTGGTTCTTAACAGGTAGGCTCCCATCCTCTAAGATATGTGTCCACAACTAGGCGCTCTTTTCCAACAACTCTTTCATTCTATGTATATTCTGTGTGATTTTCTATGCAAATGTTGTTGCATCCTTCTCTCTTTGAGCTTTGGATTTTGGAGGAGCAGTAGTTACTTTGCGCTCCTCCAACTCCTTGATCCGGTCTTTATACTGCTCCAAATGTTGTGCTATTTTTCTCATCTTCTCTTTTGAAGATGCTACCTTTGATTTTACACTATCTGTGATGGCTTGAAATACTACATTTATATATTTCTCTATCTTGTCCAAATTTTGTTGCGCTATCTTATTCATGTTCCCTTCTTGTCTAACTGCATCCTTCAGTAAGGTGTTATCTTCCTGTGCCAACTGTAAGTTCATCGCATCATACCTTTCCTTGGACTAATTTTCCTGTGTGATGCTAACCTATAATTTATACAACGCCTTTGTTGAAATCTTGGGAAATTCCAAGTCCAATGTCTCAATGACTATTAGGGGCTTCTGTGTTGTCTCCTCATCAATAAACAACATCTCAAATGTTATGATGAAATTTACACTCCCCTACATTGTGATCTGCATTGTCTCTCCAATAGGTGTTCCTTCTCTAGTTTGCGCTGGTTTATCTTTATGTTGTTGCTCTTCCCTGATCCTCAACTGCTTCAGCACAGTTTTCACACCCTACGCCTATTCCAAAATTGAAGCCTTGTGCTTCTCAACATTCTGCCACGCCTCTAATAGTAGATCTTCGACTGTTGTGGCTACCATTTTCACATCATATGCTGTTAGCGATGTGTGCATTGGTGTTCTTTGGGCCTTCGCCTTCTTTCCGGAGCCACTTGCTTGCTCCCTCGTTCTCTTCTTTTGGGCATCTGATGGCTCAGATGACTCTAGAATCTGTGTATCCATGCTTGTATCTTTCCAAACGTCTTCCTCTAAAGATTTATCCTATGTCTTTGTTCTTATTTATTCTTCCTGCACCTGCTCTGTTGTACTTCTTGGTTCATGCTCTATGCATGGTGGATCCTGTGTAGAACGATATTGTGATTTCTTCTGTGTTCTTATTTTATTTTGCATGGGGTTGCTTATCGCCATTGGACCTAGTGTCATCTTCTTCTTATTACTGGTGCCATTCCTGCATGTCTATTACACGAGGATTGTTCTACCCTACGTATGAGTTTGTACTCTTGGCGATTTTTTGGGATCATTGTAACTTTCCACTCCTCAGGCCACTCCTTGACCTCCATATGGATGTCCTGTTTCATCATGTAGTAACTCAAATGTAGCCACTCCTTGGATGGGTCCCTCTTTTCCTACAACCACATGTTGTGGTGTGATGATTGAAAATTTTCTATCTGTCCAAACTCCTGGACAATCTCTGGGGAAATCCTCCATGTTTCTACTAAATGGTTCTGGAGCTCTGTCAAGTACAGAGTGAACACGTCATTGTTTATTTTCTTTTCCTTTGGGTATGTTGTTCTTCAAAGTGATGTGTAGTGGGCCACGCCACACTTTCTTGTTCTCTGCAGGAACATGTTGTACATTGGTTCATTCCATCCTAGAAATGCAATGAGGATGAGTAACCACGAGTAGTGGAACTCAGAGCCCTAATCCTTTGTGTCCTTGAAATCCTCCAAGAAAGAATTCAGTAGATAAGAGGCCCAACTCATTGAGCTCTCTTTTGTGCACTGCACTGCAACTCCTACCACTCCTGTTGGTACTTCCTCCTTTCTCCAGTTGTGAATTAACTTGCATCCTAACAACCTTGTCGCATATCTTGTCACAAGATCATTTATGTCACTAATCCTGATTCCCCTATTACCTCTCTCCACACCATACATTTCCTTGATTTCATCAAAGATGGATTTTTCTTTTGTTTTTTCCTTTAAGTATTGTTTTTTCTTCTCCCCATCCACGGGTAGCCCCATGATTGTTGTGATCAAATCGAAATTAATAGGAATTGGCCTATCCATCCATAGAATTCCTTCATGCACCCTTTCTAGGAGTTGCTTCACACATCCATTGATGTGTTTACTGCTCCCAAATTGTGGTATATCAAGAAAATTCATGATTCATGTATTATAGAGCCCTAGGATCCACTACGCAAGCTCCAATAGTGGCATGCTTGATGGGTCCTTTCTGCTGCTCTCCAAATAGTTTTGTGGCACCTAATATGGAAATTTGACTGCGTCAGCTATGTCATGATCAGTGTATTTGATGGCATCTACTCCTTCCACCATGTCATCCTCATCCTTCACTCCCTCAGGGATATTTGGCATCACAATTTCCAATTCCTCCCATGTGCACAATATTGCTTGCGCAATTCTCTCAGCTCACGCCTTCTTCTTCCCTTGTGGGGACAACACCCCGACCTATGGTATGCCCTGGCACTCTGTTTCATGCTCTTCTTCTGGTTCTAGGCCTTGTTGTGTTGAATCCGTGGCCTGTTCTCCATGTTGTTTCCCTTTTTCCCTGGTGTTATAAGCAAAATTTGTCTGTTGGGATAGATCCAACCTATTCGACTGTGAAGCCAGTTACAACCTCTTTGATAGCTTGACACGAGGAAGAGACTAGCCACACCTCAGATGGTCCTTCGCCTGGGGAGTTAATGAAGGGGGAAAAGGAGAGGTGAAAGACTTAGAAGAAGTCTTTCTTAGGACCACCCACCCTGGGTGGTGTCCTCCCTTAGCTTCCTTGATGGCCCAAATGGCATGGGGGGGTGAAAATTATAGACAATAGGATGAAATCTCATTGATTTTTAAGACATCAAACTATATGAAATGAACAACAAGTTATTCTCTCCATTAAATCCTTGGAAAATGGCCTAGAATGGGTTCCTGGGGTAAACAAGGGTCCTGGACAATAGACAAGTGGATGCTTCAAGTGAAAAAAGTGAAAAAAGTGAAAAATAAGGGTGAAAAGTGAGTTTAAAAGCTACATCCAAGTCTTTTCAAATGGCTTTAAATTGTGAACAACAAGTTGTTCAAAGACTTTAAGGAAGGAAAAGAAGCCCATAATGGCTTGGTACCCCCCGGGTGACCGAGGAAGTGATCTCAGTAAACTGTCAAATCGAAAAGGGGGTTGTAAATGAAGATGAATAATGTTTTTTACAAGTTGTCACAACTATGTTTGGGAGAGTATTTATAGCTGCAATTTTTGTTCATGGAATAAGGGTGGACTGACAAAAGGTTTGACTTTAAATGTATTTTATTGGTGATTTTTTAGTTATTAACACATGCCTCTACCACCACACTATTTTAAAGGTTATCATGATCAGGAAAAGACATCTCAGAACTGTTCCAACCAATATAAGAAGAGTAGTCTTAGTAGATCATGGTGGTTAGGTTGAAGAGTGCCCCATGCAGTTCAGAGAAGAAAGGATTGGCCACATCTCATCACTCACGCTTTCAGGCTCTTAAATCTTCTTGGATGGAAGAAGGATACCTAAGAAAAGGAAGAGGCCCAGTACCCCCCTAAAGAGAGTTTTAGCTGAGATTACCCAAGAAAAGTAGTATTCCAACCAAGCTGAGCTATTCAACTCCTTGACTCTGTGGTACTAAGGAAAGACCACTCAATTTATACTAACTAGACAACTTCTGAGGGGCTCCTGATGAAGACTCCCTAGCTTTGACACTTAGTATTCTATGGAATTGAAATTTCTTGAAAATAAAGGACCATGCCATCCACGTGGCGAGGTCATGTCTTGCTTTCACAAGAGTGCCTCCTAGTCAATGAATTGAAATCTATATAAAAATTTATACAAAAACAAGTAAATAAGTATGTGACATATATGTCACGACTAAATAGTATGTATACATATATAGCTAAATAGTATAGGTTTTGTTTTGAGTGTGTATGGGGTAGACCCCTGCTTTGTTTTCAAGTGTTTTGTGGTTTTTTTAGTGTTTTTGTCTTGTTGATTTTTGCATGGCCCCTATAGGGGAAACCACCTACAGATTAGTGTACGAGAAAATGTATGATGAAAAATAAAAAAATTAACTAATTACAAGTAAATGATTATACCATTCAACCCAAAGGAATAGGTTGAGGCTTTTTGCGAGCGACAAGGCTGCCATATGCTTGAAATCTCCAATTGATTCCTTGTATGGGGATCGAAATTTTACTTATTGGAATTCAAAATAGTGATGGTTATTTATGAAAGTACAAATTAGACTTTTATAAACAAAAATTTACAAGTAAACTACTCTAACTATCTACACAAGCAAAGCATATCAACATGGGTATGTGTGCCAAAATATTTAGAATGAGTGCTAGTGAATATAAGATGAATATGAGAGTGATTGTGTAGATTTAACAATCCGATTTGATGTTTTTTCTTTGTTGTATTGCTACCTCCTTTGCCTCAAACAAGTATTTCGATGGTCCCCAACTGCTTCGAAGAAGCAGAGTATGTGACTGGATTGTATCCTTGCAGGAAAACAACAAAATTTTAGCTATTTTATATGGAAAAATTTTAGAATGAGTGCTAGTGAATATAAGATGAATATGAGAGTGATCGGGTAGATTTAACGATTAGATTTGATGTTTTTTCTTTGTTGTATTGCTACCCCCTTTTTCTCAAACAAGTCTTTCGATAGTCCCCAACTGCTTTGGAGAAGCAGAGTAGGTGGCTGGATTGTATCCTTGCAGGAAAACAACACAATTTTAGTTATTTTATATGGAAAAACTAAAATAAATGAAACAAAAATTTACACATGAAATATGGATAACATCCAATTAAGATGGTTATCTCGGGGGGGGGGAGGAATTGACCAAAATGGTCAATTTTCTTGTTTGGGACAACAAGGTTAATAACAGGAAAACATAACAGAAATGTACATGAACGAGATAAGGAAGAAAACAAGTATGAACACCAAGATAAGAGGCTCATTTAAGGGATATCCTAAGGGGCCCTAGGAATCCTGACCACCAGCTAAGTCTGAAAATAGTTGAATAATTAAGAAAATATGCACTAAAACACATCAAACAAGTTAAACAAAGATGTTAGAAAATGAAAGAAAGTAGGTTAAATCCAAGGAAGAAACAACAAATATCTAGCTAACCGATCCCTCTTGGAGAGAGCTAACATAACAAGTATTTACTTCTACCGCTCAACCCTTAACCAACAAGTGATATGTCCAACAACTAAAATTTAACATGTTGTTGGTCTCTAAAGATGTCTAAAAACAACCTTAGTTTAACATTAATTTATCAACCCGAGGATTCGTATTTTATCTCAAGAATATCAACAAAGTCTATGCATATAGCTCATAGAGGCTAAAATCGTGTAGTTAAAGAAAATCTCAGTTTATCAACAATCAAGTTCCTCAAACATTCATTAAAGATTCTAGGATTTGAAATCTAATGGTGTGCAATGAAAAGGAACTAGCTAATCTATTGAATTCATTTTAACTAAAAGAAGGAATTGAATCTAAATAAAGACTTGCATAACTAACTATAAATTATGAATTGAAATACTAGAAAAGAAATAGCGAACTATTCTATCTTTGAAAAGAGACAACAATTATAATCTAACCGAAAAGGACAGAAATGTAGCTCGATTGGAATACTGAAAGGAACAACAAATGTAACCTATTGAAAAGGGGCAGCAAATGTAACTTTAACTAGAAAGGAACAACAACTGTAACTTTAACTGGAAAGGAACAATAATTGTAACTTTAAGTAAAGGAACAATGCATATGAACTTATGAGGAAATGTCACACATCAATTCTTAGTGATAGGAATTGGAACAACAATGATCTAATGCTTAAGGAAATATATGTTTCTTGCAAATGATATAAAATCATCAACACACTTAAGCATTCATTTAACTACTATAAAAGAGAATCGAATCACAAAACAGAAACTGAACTGATACAATTACAGGTCGAACAATAGCTCCTTCAGATTAGGCCCTTGGTCCTTAGAAGAACAGTTAGTCAAAACTCAGTATGTAGAAATGGTAAAAGCGCTCAAATCTTTTATTGATTTCATAGATGGTTCAACATTTACAAAAACTGCTAGCGCATAGCAATTCTAAGTTCTTAGTTCTTGGGTGAAATTATTCTATCCTTTTCAAGATCTATTTACCCCTTATATATTACAATAATCTGGGTAAATTAAGCTATCTTGAGGATCGAGAGATCCTCAAGATTTTTTTACTCTTATAAATTTACAATATAAGAAACTCAATCATCTTCAAAACTACCTTGTGCCATAAAGTCCTCACCCTCCAATAGCTTGCGCATCTTCAAGATTTCCTTTTCTATCTTGGGTTTGACAATATTTAACCAATCTTGTAATAAAACCAAACAATTCCAATCGTATTTTAGGATCTATGTAATCTAATTTCAATAATAACGCTAAAGGGTATATTATTCATTTTCTATCCTATTTGCTCCTAAATAACCAAAAAGTCAATCAAGATGATATCATGAAATGTGGGAAAAAGGAAGATATTTATACCTTTTTCATAACCTAACATACCCCCCAGCTTACCTTCTTGCATGCCCTCATGCAAGCTTAGATCTTACATGTAAAGCAGTAATGTTGTAAGGTGTAAAGGTTTGTTCACCAGGCCTCCTGAATCCATTGCTTCTTTTGAGTTCTCCAAAAGCAACATCCTCCCTTTTATTGTTAATTTGATAATCCTTTTGGTAACTTTCTGGAGGAAACCAAACGATAGGGGGATTATATATGCACCCAATACAAGAAGGCCCTTCCTCTTAGATAAGTATAGAATACCTTTCTATTCTGAGGGTAGCTACAAAGAAATTCATGTACCCAAAGGGTTCCCTACTCTTTACTTCACTGGAGGATGCATCCCATCTCATTTTAGAAGCAACAAGAGCTTCTTCCTTAAGCTCTCTAAAATGAGTGATACCTGAATGTATAACCTATATATGGATAGGGGCTAAGAAGTCTATGACCCCCCGTCTTTTCATAAAAAAATTATGTCGCATAATGGCTGGAAAGGAATTTGGAGGATTTCCCCTGACCTAGAGATCTAGCCCAGTTTCCCTCTTTAGGAAGGTTTTATGTGCTTTACCCCATATGACTTGGTTCTGAGTAAATGACATAAATTCCTAAAATTGTATGTCACCTATGAATGCGCCAGGGTTATCTTTCCTTTCTTATTCTAGAATGAATTTATGAAAGTATAACTCACACAGAAAGTATTGTACCTTTTTGTCGTGCTCTCTGAAACATGAAATGAAATCAGGTACAGTGGTAAATGAAATAGGTTTACCTACTCTGATGGCCTTCACTCTCAATTAAAGCTATCATTCCAGCAAGAATAAACTATAATTGGTGTCAGGGGCTCTACAATTAATAACATCAAAGTAGACATCATATATTTGTTTGATTTGCTCCAAATATTTTTTCAATTGGGTTTGTACCTTTTTTACCTTCCCTTGGGCTCTGGTGAGCTCAACATAGGTCTCACTCTTTGTTGTTGTCATGTAATTTAGTTGTTTAACAATCTTTTTATGTTCATCCCTAGTGACCATCTCATCTTGGTGTTGAGCCAATGATCGTTGGGCTTGCCTCAGATTTGCCTTTAGATTATCAATGGTGACACTCTATGCTTGAGATTGGGATGCTTGGTATTATTCCATAGCACCCATCTCCTCCCTGGATTGAGTTAATTCTTGTTGGGCCTGTGTAAGATCTACTTCCAGTCTGTCCACAATAACACTCTATTTCTAGGAATGGAGTGTCTGATGCTCAACCATAGTCAGTAATTCATTTATGTTTTGAATCAGGGTTTGTTGAGATTGCATCAATTCTTCCTCCAATATCTTGATGGTAGCATTATTCTCAAGGAGTTGAGTTGTTTCTTCTAAGGCTGGGGTATCTGTCTGCACCTCAACATCAATTGTTTCTGTAGCTATCATATTTTCTTTTGTTTCTAAAGGAATTACTTCCTCATTCTGAGTTATTGTTTCTTCTACCACTATTTCTTCAGGGTCTATCTGTATCCCTACAGAATTTGTGCTTACTTCTTCTTTAGGAAGAGGGCTTCTTCCTTGCACTCTAGCCCTTTTGTTTTTCTTTCTTCTTTGGGCCTTATCTATTTGTTCTAACTGTTTCCTCAATTCCTTAATAATTTCCTTGAGTTTACCCACCTTCTACTTTAATACTTCAACCTTCTTAGTCTTTTTCTTCAACAATTTGTTTTCTTTTTTTAGCTTTCTAATTTTCTTATGGTTCTTGGATAATTTATGTTTATGAGAGGTCTCAAGGTATTCTTAATTATGGCTAATAGATGGTTGTTCCTTTGTTCCTTCCAAATGTTTTGTCTGTCCAAGAGGGCTTCTCATTTCAAAATGAGGTTCTTCTTGTGTTGTGTCCTTTGGAAAAGACATTTCAATATCAGGAAAATCTTCAGCTGGTTTTGAAGAGGAGGCTTGTTCTGGGCATTTTTTTGGATTATTTGTGCCTCTGTCAATTGAGGTTCCTAAGATTCCAAAAACCTAAGCTATTTCTACCTCATAGCTCTTCAAAAAATGTTTTGTTAGATGCTCTAATGCCGGTTGGGTTTCTTCCTGATCATTCCTTTGTGAGGTCTATTATGCTTGCCCAATTTCTTGAACATTCTCCTCTGGAGATTGTTCTATAGAATTTTGAAGTTCTTCAGGCTGTTTTGTTGTACCCTGAATTGCTTCAGTTGTTTCCTGAATTCGTCTGCTTATTCTCCTTGTCTTAATGATGGATTTAGGGGCAGTTGTTGCTCTCTTCCTCTTTTTCATTAATGCCCGTGTTTGTGAGTTCTGGGCCTTGGTGATTTGGGCAAGGTCTGCCTCAGCTTCAGTTTGAGGAGATGGAATTTCTATTTGGCCGGTAGTCTCCTCTTCCTGTCTATCTTCAATTTCTCGTGGTGGGTATTCATGGAATAATTCAGGCTTCTCTAGTTGTGGAGGTATATTAGCCTCAACCAGACTATCCCAGGTCAATTGAGTTTGACTCAATGCTTTATTTGTCATCATTTTAACTAATTTGTGGTGAATGATAACAGTAACAGGATCCTTGTACATTTGTGTTCTTAAGGAGACCTCATGTAATATGGAATTAAGAAAGAAAGGTAGATTAAGTACTAACCGTTGTTTTAAGGCTGCCAACAATTTGAGGTGGTGAGGTCGAATTATGTCGTATCGTCCATCACAGGTGATGTACCGCTGAATTACCCCTACCAATTCCTTCCATGGTTCTCTGAGGGTACTGGGATTAAGTCCCTTTCCCTTATTATCCAATTCTTCCCCAGGGTCTATGAAAGTTTCCATAGCTTCCTTCAGTGTTGTGTATCTTCTTGTCCATTGAATGATCATGTTAGGGAGGTTTGTGACCTCTACTAAGATTTATGGGGTGACTGAGATTCATATGCCTCGCACCATAGAGATTTATCCCTACAGATTCTGAAAGAATTCAAGTGTGACATTCGTGTCATATCCTTGAAAACGGTTGAAGTACTTCGTCCACCCCAGATGGTGTAGGATTTCTCTAGTTTTCTCTGTAACCTGTAGTAAACTTGTCTCCCTGCACATACCTCTGCCACCCATTTTTGTGAGAAAATGTGGACGACTATCATTCCTGGTAGCAGACTTGGTTAGACCAGCTTGGAGGAAAAATTATCGAAAATAGAAAATATTAGAGAACAACAAGTGTTTACAAATGTGGGTATTTATCACAATCATTACTATCTTATTGAGAAGTGTGTCGAGCGTCCACTCCCCTCATTAATATAAAGGTCGACCTCGACCACCAGCGTAGGGAAAAGTAACGAGTGTAGGTATTGATGGTGAGGGGTAATGATTGTACTGCCACCGCCAATGGGGATCAATGATTAATTTTCAAACAACATATTTTAACGGTAATCATTAAATGTTAGTCCTCTTTTGTGGAATTAAATTTAATATACCTATACTCAAAAGAATGCTTTAAGGATACATACACCAAATAAATTAAATCTGTTCATTTAAATAATATTCCACATATCATAATGTTGTTACTTTTCCGTTTTATTGAATACAACCGAAATGATAGCCTCGTTATTGAGTAAAGGAAATCCAGAGACATGCAGAAAACTGGATTTTAACGTAAAATTCCATACCACAGACAGAGCCACTGCTGCTAGCAAGCGTCCATAGCCTCGACAGGGTTTCCTTTTAACCCTTAGATGAGCCCGTATCCTTGATAATTATTTGAATCATCTTTTCCAAAAATATCACTATCTTGGTTTGGTAGCCAGATGGTGATAATGCCACTCACTAGATTGTAACTTAAGTGAACAAGCCAGGGCGTGATGAGACCTCTTGTCCTTGAAAAAATAAAATGTCAAAGGCCATTGCCCTAGTGTGGTATCCATAATGGGAATTTCACTTATGTTATTATCATATGATCATGGTATGTTGGCTCGTGACGAGACCCTCTATTCTTTGTGGAATTTTTATTTATTTATTTATATTTTATTGCTTTTCGTTTTATTTTGTTTTTATTTTTTTTTAAGTCGTCTTTTCCCAAAAAAAGACCATTATCCTAGTTTGGTATCCATATGATGATAATGCCACTCACCAGAGTGTAACTTAAGTGAACAAGTCAACTCGTGATGAGACCTCTTGTCCTTTGACAAAAGAAAATGTCAAAGGTCATTTCCCTGGTGTGGTAGCCATTGTTGGATTACTGAGAGGGGGGGTGAATCAGTAATAGAGCAATTTAACCATATAATCCAAGTGTTATATCAATGAAGCATTATTATCCAATAACTGTAGAGTAAATAAGCA
>JZKD02S1194318.1:85069-113767 GCA_000966675.3 Picea glauca | reverse complement strand
TATCAATGACAACTCATTGATCCATCTTCATCTATGCATTCTCATCAAGGACAATACATATTATATTACATCAATCATCAATAAATCAATCCTTTGACATCAATAAATCACTTGAAATCAATCAATGACATCAATCAATCAAACCATTGGCATCAATGACAACATGATCCAACAGCCATAGTGGGAATGTCACTTAGGTTAGTATCCTATGATCGTGGTAGGTTGGCTTGTGATGAGACCTCCCTATTCCTTGTGGGAAAACAAAGAAATTTTATTGCTCTTTTTTTTTTTTAGAGGTGTATGAAGGGAGGCTCATCTACTCCTTAAGAGTAAGGGATGGTGTAAAGAAGTATAAGGATGCCAAGTAAAAGTGTGCCTCAGAATCCTTATTATAATATAAAGGTGAGATATCATTTAAGTGTATTTGTATGTATAAGGGAAAATAAACGAATTATGGTGGTTACAAGTTATGAACAAGGTTTAAGATATTTCGAAGAAAATAATCCAAAAAAAAAATTTGATAAGGTATGGGGGATAGTCCACAAAATAATGATAGATCGTTAGAAACAATGCCGGTGAAAACTATTTGGTGAAAGTTGTACCCCAAAGGAATGGTTTGGCGTTTTATCAACAATTTAGGGAGGGAACGAAAAAATGAAAAGTAGGTGTGAAAAAAAGGAACAACGGGCATGCAAAATGAACGACAATTGTTCCGTTCAAAGGAACAACAAGCACACAAAAGGAATGACAATTGTTCCATTCAAAGGAACATCAAGCACAAAAAAAGGAACGGGAAGTGTTCTGTTCAAAGGAACAACAAGTGCGCAAAAAGGAATGACAAGTGTTTCGTTGAAAGGAACAACAAGCGCGCAAAAATGAATGACAAGTGTTAAGTTTTTAACCATCTGAATAGGTAATTTTTAGAAATCTGGAAATGTGTTTTTCTTGAATCCAAGGTTGATTAGTCATCAACTAAATTCAATTTCAAAATTAAGTAGTGGATGGTTTGTTAATGTTATGAGTTTCCTTATAGTTGCCCAATTTCTGTTGTTGATCATGACACATTCATTTCTCTATGAAAGACAGGGTCTAGGTGATGAGATGAAGCAGGAGTTTAGAACCGAAAAGAGTACTAATTGAGTTCATTACAATTATCCTCCCTAGTTCTTATTTTCTCAAGTGACTATCAAAAATAAAAATAAAAACTAAATAAAATATATAGCAAAATATTATATACAGTATGTACAGTGTCAACAAAATTCAACATTTATGGAGTTGGGGTGGCTGGATTACCTTCCCGGCCAGCCAAAATTCGAACGGTAGGGTCCTTACTTACTTCCTGGTAGAAATATTCTTTTGAGGGCGGTTGATGATAGAGTCGTATCCGGTGTCCATTGACCTGAAATGGAGATCTGGACCCGTCGATGGTGCTTAACGTGACTGTGCCATTATCATGGACTTCATTCATTTTGTATGGTCCCATCCACCATGTCTGTAATTTTCTCGAAAAATACTAAAATCTAGAATCATAGAGGAGTGCCCAATCACCTTTTTTAAATGATTTTTTCTTGATATGCTTGTCGTACCAGGTCGTTCTCTGTTGTTGAATAATGGTTGTGCGCTCTATAGTAGACATGTGTGCTTCATCCAATTTATTGAGTTGTTGAAGGCATTGTTTATGTGCTTCTGTAAGATCCAGTCTGATTTCTTGGGCCATCCTTAGAATCTTGATTTCAAACTCGATTGGGAAGATGGGTTCTTTTCCATAGACTAAATGATAATTAGAGTAGCCAGAGGTATTACGCCATGTTGTGCAGTAATCCCATAAGGCATTTGGGAGCTTAGAATCCCAATTCTGTCTGTTTGTTGAGATAGTCTTTGTCAGGATTGCCTCCAAGACTTTATTGGTGCTTTCTACTTGGCCATTTTCTTGTGGATGGTATGGAGAAGTAATTTTGTGTTTAATATGATAATTATCCAAGGTGGTGGTGATTCTATGAGCTGTAAATTGTGACCCCCCCATCAATAATTACCTCTCTTGGTAGTCCATAGCATACGAATAATTTGAAAATAAATTTGATGACTACTTCTTCTGTTACATTTGGTAAGGCTTCTGCCTCTACCCATTTAGTCATGTAGTCCGTTGCAACTAGAATATAGGCCTTCTGACTTGACTTTGGATTGAAGGGGCCAATGAAGTCTAGTGCCCATCTCTCAAATGGTTCTGTAACTACTTGTTCTTTCAACGACATTTCATCATCCTGACCTGGTTTTCCCATCCGTTGACAACTATCGTAGGTCTGGACATATTTCTTCGCGTCTCTGAATATTGAGGGCCAATAATAGCCCATCTGCAAAATTTTGTGTCCAGTCCTGCGATCTGCAAAATGCCCACCATAGGGATCATCATGTTCGGCTTTTAGTATGTCATAGATTTCGTCATCTCGTACACATCTGCGGATATGGAGATCATATCCTATATGGAAGAGATATCCGTTGATCCAGGTGAATCGTGCGCTACGCTGGACGATCAATTTTCTTTCCCTTGATGAAATATGTGTCGGTAATATTCCCACTAATAGATAATTTGCCACATCAGTGTACCAAGGTGGATTTGTAGTAACGACAAACAGATGCTCATTTGGAAATTGATCATCGACTGTTAAGGAGTCGTCTGTTTTAGGTATGCGGGATGGGAAGTCTGTGACAATATTTTCTCTCTCGGGTCGATATTTGATGGTGATATCAAATTCTTGCAATAGTAATAACCATCGAGTGACCCATCCATTAGTAATCGGTTTATTAGCTAAATATTTGATAGCAGAATGATCAGTATACAGAATAATCGGATAGCTTGTTATATAATGATGAAATTTATTGATGGCATGTATAACAACTAAAAAATATTTTTCTATTACTGTATAATTAAGTTCGGATGGAGTAATATTCTTGCTAATAAAATAAATGGCATAGGTTTTTTTTTCTTCTTCATATCTGAGGATAGCGCCTATGGAAATATATGATGCATTGGTGGAGATGTTAAATGGTATTTTCCAATTTGGTCCCCTCAACACCGGTGTTGTCGATATCAACTTCTTGAGTCTTGCAAATGCCACATCACACTTGTCAGACCACTGAAACTCTACATTACTAGTCAAAGCATGTAAATTTGTAGCGCTTCTTACAAAATTTTCCATAAATCTACGATAGTATCCTGAAGCACCAAGGAAACTACGTACCTCAGTTTGTGTGTGTATTGTAGGTAGATTAAGGATTACCTCTATTTTTGTTGGATCTACTCTAATTCCATCTGGAGAGGTATAATTCCCTAGTACCACACCTTTTTTCATCATCATGTGACATTTTTTGTGGCTTAAACATAACCTGGTCACAATGCACAGTTCTAGTACTTTCTCCAGATTATTCAGTGCTTGATCGAAGTTGTCGCCATAAGGAGTGAAATCATCCATATAGACTTCAAATCCTTCTCTGATCAGATCACTGAATATGCTCAGAATGTCCCTTTGAAAAGTGGCTGGAGGGTTACAATGTCCAAAGGGTAATACTCTGTATGCAAAAGTGCCCCAGGGGCATGTGAATGTAGTTTTATCTGGATCTTCTGGGGCAATCTGAATCTGATTGTACCCACTAAAACTGTCTGGAAAGAAAATAATTTCTTTCCTGCCAATGTATCCAGGACCTGATCAATCAAAGGCAAAGGGAAGTGGTATTTTTGAGTGGCTTTGTTAAGTTCCCTGTAGTCATCATAGATTCTCCATTTCCCATTTTTCTTTGGGATGATCACTAATGGGGAAAACCACTGACTATATGAGATGGGATATATAAAATATACATCCAACAACTTTTGTAATTATTATTTAACGATATCCCTAAGTGTTGGCAGCCATTTTTCTTTTTATCCTATCTCTATAAGATGTCTACACAAGTGTTTTGGAACCCTTGATTTTCATCGCAATCTTTACACTATTATTTCGTGCATTTACACACTTGCCTTTATTCTCATTTTCACGACTACAAGCATGAAAATTTTGATTTTGAATTCACGTCAATAACATTAAAATCATCACTGGATTATTATGGTTACTCTTGTCTATGTGTTCGTTACATTTCCAATTCAATTATGGTCGCACAGTTCGCAAGACACCCAACCTTTACTCATTTGACATTTTTTGTTGTTAATATGACTTCATTGTTTTTATAAGACTGTGATGATGGTATAATCATTATGATCGAGTCTTTGATTCAATGGTTGTTTGATGTTTGATTTCTTTTGATCAAATCCAATGGTCTCATAACAACGTATTAACATGATGATTAGACCATTAATTCAATAGTTTCATACAATGCATAGGTTTTATGGTCAAATCCTTATTCGAAATATTGTTTTGATTTTAAAACCATGCAAACACTATGCTTGTGCAAGCACGCAAGTCGACTCATCATAGTTTTCAATGCTTGTTTTATTGGCTTACATTGCAATAGTGATTTGGATCACCATATGCGTCGTCGGTTGTGCATTTGGACATGACTATTTTTCATGGGCTGATCTAGCTCCACCACTCTCGCACACTCGGTAATTAATGCCTCCCTCCTATCCCGGGTTACCTCTGTTGGTTTTGGGGAAGTCTGTGAGCTATCCAATCTGGCGTATACCCTGTTCAAACCCTTGACCGTTCATCCTGCTCGTTGCGTTTTCTGTTCTATGGCACCTGTGGTGCGCATAGAACCAAATGGAAGCCAAACACTCATGTTGTTTGATGATGCTCGTGAGGATTTGAAAAATAGTGGTTGGCTGGGGTTTATCCAAATATTTGAGGGTTTCAACCTTTCGGTTGCCCAACAATTCACCCTCACCTTCGACAGATGCAGGGCTAAGGTCGGAGATATACAACTCGAGCTAAATTAGGAATTCCTCAGCTCGGCTACAGGACTACCAGCTACAGGGAAAAGGTGGTTTAATAACTCCAAAGTAGACGAGGTGTCGTGGCCACTCCTATTCACATCAAGAAATATTGTTAGCTGTGATAGAGGTATGCCTCTCACTACCCTCAAACCCAGGTGGCACGATCTTTTGGCAATTGTTAAGCAGTTTGTGAGCTACGAAGGTCGTTATGGCTTGGTATTTTTGTACCATCTTCAGTTGTTGATGAATTTTATAGGCTACCCTCTGAATATGACACATTATATTTTACGTAGTCTGTACAAGATGTCTAAAAGATTCAAGTGTGAGAAGGCTGATAGCATCCTTTTCCATCACGGCTTGATCAAAGTCATTATCGTTCATCATTTGAGCCTCAGTGGTGATTGTTGGCAAGCCTTCCTATCAAAGAATGGCTTTGCCACTCTCGAATCTGTCCAAGTGGACAAGGTTGTGGTTACTAAAACTCTAGTTGAACCAACCATGTCACTTCATATCCTTCTACCCCCTGTCAAACCCTCGGATTGCCCCGACCTTGACCTACCCGATACTATTGTCGACCCGTGTGCTAAAGACAATACTAAGGCCATTAAGAAGCCTATGAGGAAGAAAGGTAAGAGTGATACTGGTGTGAACATTAAAGGAAAGAAAAATGCACGATGGATATCGATATGTGCCCGGAACATGCCCAAGAAAAACATCGACCAGAAGCCAATAGTGTTGAGCGAGGACTCGGACTCCGAAATTGAACGAATCTTGACTGAGGAATAACCCTATTCAAATGGCCTATTCTCTATGGAACCCTATGACTATGTTTCCAATTTACCTCCGTGCCTAAAAAACGATCCTAAATTCCTGGGAATCAATCTTCACAATGAAACCCCTGGTAAATTGAAATAACCCTCACCTGTGATGCCAAAGCCCGATCAACCATCGTGTACACAATGAAATGCTTGGATTGAATGTTATTACACCAATGTTCCCCTGTTGCAATCTAAGATTAAATCGTTAGAGGAATGAGTTACATTTCTGTCAAAAGAGAACGACAGGCTACAAGCCAACGAGAAGAAACAAAAAACCACTGGTTCAATTGTCTTTAGAAATGTCGAAGTAGCAACGGCCTTTGTCAATTCAAAATTATCATGATCGAAGCATTTTCTTACTGCCCAGGTATGTGTTTCAACATCGATTTTGTTTTATGAGTTGGTTTGAATTAATATAACCGATTGGGTTTTGTCTTCAATTAGTTCTGTTCGTTTTTAATAGATTCAAAACGACTCTGTTATTTTCATTTTACAAAAAATGATATCATTATGAATCATGTACAGAAGATTTGTTTGCTAAACTCGGACACAGCTATGATTTGGTTAATGCGATTTTATTGTTCTCAGATTAGTATAAACAATTGGTTTGTTTTCGATTTTGTTTGGTTTTCTTTTGAAACAATTTTGTACACTTGAATCAGGGTAGTCGATTGGGTTTTCTTTCGGTTAGTTCTGTTTGTTTTTAATAGATTCAAAACAATCCTGTTAACTTCGATTTACCATAAAAAAATGTGTTTCCTTTTGAATAAATATTTTCATTTGGACAATGATTGCATTCGACCTGTATAAAAGATTTTTTTGCTAAAATCGTGTAGCTATGTTTTGATTGATACGATCTTGCATAACGATTGTGTCGACCCCCGAGTTAGTTCGATTCATTTCTATTTGATTTGATTTGCAAAAAATACTGCGTGCCTTTAATTAGTATAATTATTTGTATGAGTTGGATTGGTATCAAAGACATATTTGATACAGCTCTATTAGCTTTTGATTTAAAAACGATTTTGTTAATTTCTGAGTCGACATAAAATATTGCGTTTGTATTAAATGAATAATTTGTTTGATCAGTTACAGTTTGTGTCGATTGAAATTGATTCATGAAAATGATTTCATTGGTTTTGAATTGTCTAAATGATTATGTCTACTCCGAAGTGGTAATAACAAGTGTTGAGCAGATTGCATGTATCTCTATTACCATTCAATTGAACACGATTTCTGTCTGTTTCAAATTGGCATAAAGATTTGGTTACTTCTAGCATGAACGATTTGCTTTGTGTTGATTTAATGATTAAAGATTTGGTTTAATAATTCAAATATATTTCTGTTTTAAAAACGATTTTGTTTGCAAATTAGACCAGCTACAAAATCGTGTGATTCTGTAGCTAGTCTTAAAATTTAGCTTTTTGTTAGTTTTACAAATAAAATGTCATCTAAACTTGTCTATTCTTGTCCACTTTCAGGCGCATACGAATTTCAATGACCAATTGGATATGTTAGTGCAGTTTAGGAGATACTTTTGTGATATAGTTTTGTTATAGATTGTTAGCTATAGGCAGAAATAGAGACTTGGGAGATTATTCCCAGATTTTTTGTAAACTGTTTTTGATGATTCCCACAGGGATGTTTTACCCTGTGGTCTTTAAATACTTGTTATTTTTGTAATGAACCGATCATCAATTGTTAGGAGAACAAGACTATGGATTTATAATACAGATTGGGATGAAAGTTTATGTCTTGTAACAACTTTAGCTTTCAATATATCAAACTTTTATTTAAAGTTTTCTTCATATCAGTTTGCAATCAATTATCAACTACTTTAGCTATCACGATTCATTGTAGGTTGATGTGATTTGGTTTATGTTTTTTCCATATCTGATCTCTCTTATTTTGAAGTACAATAATTACTTTGTTTCCATTTAATGAATTAAAGGTTTACCTTCTTCATTAAATGAATCATTTTGTACAGATCTTCGCATACGGGTTTATCTAAATGTGATGATTTGTAAATCATAAGATTGCTGTCATTTTTATGTCTTGTTTGTCCTGTCATTTATATTCAAAGAGCACAGTTGCTTCCTGTTTACAAGAATCTTGCAGAGAATCTGGTGCGGGTTTCCTCCCATCGAACAGCTGAACTGGATCTTTTACACAACACAAATTGGAAAGCGTTATCACAGGTTAGTTGATTAGTGTTATTTAAGTAGTTCAAATAGATATATATATATATATAGTTCAGATTTATAGTTAGGATTATTATTTCAATTGCTCAACTTAGACAGATTTCATTTTATTTCTTTCTCATAAAATTATAAAAAACAAAAAACAATAGTTTTGCTGTCATAGGATAGTTTACAAATTATTTTTGAAGGTTTTCATTTAAAATCTGTAATCTGTAAATACTGTAAATTTGTGATTAAGATGTAATTTTGTTGATAACTGAACATTTAATTTCATAGAATTATTGCTATATAATATTAGACAATAGATTGTATATATTTATTTCAGATTTGTTTATTAGTTTTCTTTAATTATTGTTTTCATTTAGATTAGTTCCTTTAGTTAGTTTTCTTTCGTTTTCTATGACTTAGATCAGCTAACGGAGCCTCTAAACCCATCAGGGTGGATCATCCCAAATGGCTTGGGTTATTTAGACAACCTCGGACTAGATCCACTCTTCCAGTTGGTGAGTGTTCATTTTTGTCCGTCAACAAATGGCGCTAGAAGGAGGGCCTAAAATTTATTAATGGCACGAGGCGGTCGTAAGCCTCCTCCACCACCTAACCTCTCACCTATAGTGACAAGAATCCATTCAAACAACAACATCCCCCCTCAAACAGAAACCACATCAAACAATGATCTACGGATCACAGTTGAACCAACAACCCCGAATCCTATAGGTGGTGACATACAGAAGATTGTTCGCCAATCTCTCTTGAGAATACATAGTTCCTTCGCCCATTTAAGGCAACCAAATTGATCTTCGGACCAACCTTTAGATTTCTCTGATATCAGAGAACAACTTGGAGGCACTAAACTCACTTTAAACCCTACAGATCCAATCCTCACTCCTGCTGCAGGAGGATCTGGAATACCACCCTCACCACCTCCATCATCTTCTTCTTCTTCGGGAGAAGACTCTTCTCACGAAGGCAGTTCCCCTTCTCAGCCTTCCACAGCGCCTACACCAATGGCCAACTAGAACAATCCTGCTAGACCTTGGCTCGACCAGGACGCAATAGTCATACCTGGGGCTCAACATCCCTTACCCAAACATCCAGAGAAGTGGCTTCCCAAGTTTGACTCTGACTCTAAACAGATCGCCGAAGATCACATTAAAACGTTTATGCTAGCCATTATACTCCATAATGTCGAGCATGAAGACGTAGTCTATAGGTTGTTCCCCTACACTTTCGATGGTAATGCCTCTACTTGGTACTTTTCCCAACAAACCCATACCATTGTGTCATGGGAAAAGTTTGAATCCTGCTTTCCGGAAAATTTCGGAGACGATAAGTCCCCGGAAGTCCTAGTTAAGGGGCTTTCTAGCTTAAGAATGAACCCAAAAGAGAAAATTAAAGACTTTAATCAAAGATTCTTAAGACTAAAGAACCGAATCCCTACGGACTCGATGCCTGTCGAGAATCTTATCATAGCATACTATACCAAAGCCTTGCATCAAAGTATAGCTATTTGGGTAAAACGATCTAAGAAAGCCACGTTGTTAGAGGCCTTCGAGGAGGCCAGCCAAATTGAAAAAGACATACTTAGTTTAAAAGACACTACTAGCAACAAAACAGAAACTAGTTCATCTTCCAAAAATAAGATCAAAATCCTCCCTAGACCTGCTCAAAATAAAACACAACCTGAAATATCTGATTTAGAAAACCTAACTAAAGTCGTTCAAAAACTGTCAAATCAAGTTATAGATTTGAAAAGGAAGACCGAAGAAGATTCCTCGAGAAAAGGGCCTTACAAGCCCCCATTCAGGAAGCCTTTTCCCACCAACTAACCTAATCCAAATACCAAGGGCCTCAATCTGGAAAGTCTACAATACGCCCTTCAAACAATTCTAGAAGCCCAGGATAACTTGATGCCTCTTGAGATTCCTAAGGAGGTAGTTGAACAAGAGACAGTTGAAGAAGAAGAATCTTCTCCAAACATTTTTGGACACTTCTCAGATATCATTTTTCAAGCTAACTTCGAGACAGTCCATCCCTACAATACTAGGAGTAAGACACCAAACAAACCTTCTTCCGAAAACACTACGAATTTTCCCCCAAAGTAGTCTAAACTAGCTGAGACTAAACAGATTCATGTAAACCCCAACTTAGATTATGATATAGTTGAAGATCTTAAAAAGTTAAGGGCTAACATTTATGTTTGTGAGTTATTAAAATTTCATTTCTGCTACAAAAAATGTTACAGAACATCGCAGAGAATAGAAAAAATGGTAATTTGAACAAGGTTGTTCAGAACAAAGTTTCTCAGAAGACTTCCACTAAG
The DNA here is from genome assembly GCA_000966675.3 of Picea glauca. Taxonomy (NCBI): domain Eukaryota; kingdom Viridiplantae; phylum Streptophyta; class Pinopsida; order Pinales; family Pinaceae; genus Picea; species Picea glauca. Next base: position 103,501 of record JZKD02S1194318.1, on the reverse strand, counting down.
AATAATCCTGATCCTCATGATAAAGGAAGCCTTCCTATAAATAATGTAACAAATGTAGATAAATTAGCTTTAGAAACTGCGAGTAAAAATCCACAACCTTCCACACTTAGTACTCGCAGAAATGTACCTCCATTTTTGTTAACTTTCGAAATCTTTAATAGAAAGATGCACAATTGTATGGTAGACTTGGGAGCGTCATCCAATGTGATGCCATGGTCTGTATGTCAGAATATTAACGCTGAAGTTGAACCATCCACTTTAAAAATCATCCAACTTGATCGAACTAGTGTTAAAGTCATAGGCGAATTAAGAAATGTGATTATAAGATTATCGTCTAACCCCAAAGTTCATCAAGTGATTTATATTATTGTTGTGGATATTCCAGAAGTGTATGGTTTGTTTTTAAGCAGGGACTAGTCGGAGCAGCTACACAGCTATTTCGCGACAGATTGGTCTCACCTATGGCTTCCAGAGAACGGCAAGCCCAACAAAATCAAGGTAAATCGTGAACGCTACCTTAAGTTCATGGTCACATATTTGAATGATCCCAATGAACCATTTACACCTTCTGTTGATTCACCCAAAATACAAGGGATGGATACCTTTTTCGGAAATTTCATGGCCGAGACTTCAGCTATCACCAACTCACAACAACAGTCTGATATTGTAGCATATGTGCAGCCAGCAACTTCTACACAATGGTCTCATGCACCCTATAAAAATCAAATTTGGTCTCTTTATTTTGACGAGTCAAAGTCCAAAGAAGGAGCAGGTGCAGGCTGCGTTATTATCGATCCCCCAGGTAACAAAACCTTGATTGCATGTAGGTTAGAATTTGAATGTACTAATAACACAACGGAATATGAGGCTTTATTGCAGGGCCTTATAAAAGCTTTAGATATGAACATTCAAAATGTGACTGTTTTTGGCAATTCCGAAATCGTGGTTAGACAGGTAAGAGATTCTATCCACTGTCTGTCTCCGCATATTAAAAGCTACCAATCCGAGGTATGGAATTTAATGAACAAGTTTTCTTCTTTCAATATAAATTCTATTCCTAGATTGAATAATTTTGAAGTTGATCTATTAACTAACGTAGCTTCCAAACTCTTTCCTGCAGAAGGCTTGTCCCCAAATGCATTCTTTGTCGAACTGTTGTTCAGACCATCCATTCCCGACATCATCACGAATTGGAGAGTCTTCGATGACGATTAGCAGATTATTAGCTTCCTGCATATGGAAGAAACTTTTCAAGGCGCAGTGATCGATGAATGCACTCACAACGACAATTTGTGCGACTTCATGGTAATACCAGATCCGAGAACTCCTGAATCATCATCGGACATGGTAAATTCAATCCCTAAATCTGTAGTTAGATTAGAGAAATTTTACGATCTACAAGATAAATTCAAAAAATCGGTCAACTGTAAAACCAATAGTTCCTCTTTATCATATGAAAAAGTAAACTTAGGAACTGATGACAATCCACAGTGCATTAATTTAGGGGTGGGGTGTTCTCAACAAGAAAAAGATGCATTTGTTAAATTGTTTAAAGAATTTAAATATGTTTTTGCGTGGACGTATGATGACCTTAAAACTTTCAACCCTAACATCATACAACATGTCATTCCTATGAAACCCCAAACCTTTCCCTTTCAACAAAAATTAAGAAAAAATCAACCTAAGCTCGAACCGACCGTAAAAAAAGAATTTAATAAACTCCTAAATGCTAAGATAATTTTCCCTGTTAGGCACACTCAATGGGTTTCTAACCTTGTCCTTGTCCAGAAGAAAAGTGGGGAAATTCGACTATGCATCGATTTCCGAAACCTTAATAAAGCGTCTGATAAAGACAACTACCCTGTCCCACCCATGGAATAGATCCTTCAACAGGTATCTGTTTCTGAGAGGCTATCTTTATTGGATGGTTTCTCAGGGTACAACCAAGTCCTGATGTCTCCTCCAGACCAACTTAAAACTACCTTCCGCACTCCATGGGGCACCTACGCTTATCGAAAAATTCCCTTTGGACTGATTAATGTCGGTGTCACTTTCCAGAGAGCGATGGAAATCGCTTTACGAGGCTTAATCAATCATTCCGTCGTAGTTTACTTAGATGATGTTAATGTATTTTCAAAAAACAAAACCGATCATCTAGCTCATTTAAGAGTTGTTCTACAGCGGTGTTGTAAGTACGGCATTTCCTTGAATCCTAAAAAATCTATATTCGTCGTAGAACAAGGTAAACTCTTAGGATTTATTGTGTCAAGAAAAGGGATGATTATCGACCCCGAAAGGACTTAAGTCATCTCGAAACTTCCCCCTCCTACATCCAAAAAGTCTATGCAGTCTTTCTTAGGCCAGATAAACTTTTTCAGGAGATTCGTCCCCAGTTTCTTCGAAATGGTCAGACCTTTACAAAATTTAATTAAGAAAGACGCACAATATCATTGGGGACCCTTAGAAAATCAAGATTTTAATGCAATAAAAAAGGCCATAATAGACGCTCCTTCTCTCATGAGCCCCGACTTTTCACAAGATTTCACACTCTACACATTTGCTTCTGACCATTCCTACGTTGCAGTCCTGACTCAAAAGAACCTTGAAAAAAATGAAGTACCCATTGCCTTTATGAGCTCTTCTTTTAAAGGAGTAGAACTTAGTTACCCACTGGTAGATCAGAAAGCCTACACTATTTTCAAAGCAATCAAGCACTTCCAGTCTTATCTTTTGAAATCTAGGACGAAAATTATTGTCCCTTACCCAGCCATCAGGAATCTGTTAGTGCAAAAAGAATTAGGCGAAAACAGGGTGAACTGGGTTACCTCCTTACAGGAGTACGACATATAAATTACCCCAGATCAAATAGTGAGAGGGCAAGGGTTATGCAAGTTAGTTGTTGATTCAGTAGCAGGACAGTAAGAAGAAAACGACATGTCAAACCTAGGACAACATAATCAAAATACAATCTGTTGTGCACAAAACTTTGTTAGTCCATGGTATGATGACATAAAATTTTGTCTTGAACATGGGTCAGCCCCTCGTCACCTAGATCTCACTAAGAGAAGAGTTTTAAGATTAAAATCTTCCCCCTTTCATTTGATTCATGGTATTCTGTTTCGTCAAAATTTTGATGGAGTACTAATGCGTTGTCTTGAGAAAGATGAAGCAGAAAAAGTCTTACTAGAGTTGCATGCAGGAGAAGCTGGTGGGCATTTTGGTGGTGACACCACTACCCATAAAGTCTTGAGAGCCGGTTATTATTGGCCCACACTTTTTAGAGATTCACATGCCTTGTGCCGTAAGTGTATTATTTGTCAAAAAGCATCCGGGCGGATACAGAAACCAGCCTTTCCTTTGTAGCTTGTTTCAGTAGATTCCCCTTTTCAGCAGTGGGGCCTTGATATTATAGGTCCAATCAATCCTCCATCCTTTCAGCAGCATAATTTTATCATAACAGCCACAGATTATTTCACTAGGTGGTCTGAAGTTGCCGCATTAAGAACTGTGAATACCAGTTAGGTAATTGCCTTCTTAAATTTAAATATTATTACTCGTTTTGGTATCCCTGACTGTTTAGTATTCGATAATGCTTCTTATTTTTTGTCTCTTGATATGAGGGAGTTCTCTTTAAAAAAAGGAATTAAATTGAAGTATTCGACCATCTATTACCCACAGGGCAATGGATTGGCAGAATCAACAAATAAGAATTTGATTAAAATCATCAAGAGAATGGTATCTGAGAATCACAAAAACTGGCATAATGCATTGTTAAACGCAATCTGGGCTGATAGGGTAACACCAAAGACTGTTGTAGGTAACTCTCCCTTTTTTATCGTCTATGGCAGAGAGGTAATTCTGCCACCACACATTCTTCTTCCCTCACTACAACTATCACAGAAAATACAAGAAGAGGACTCTCCCCCTTTGGAAAACCGAATTAACGCCTTACTGAAGCTAGAAGAGGTAAGAGCCCAAGATAAACATAAGTTAGATCAGCATCATCTAGTGGTTAAAAGATGGTTTGATGCCAACTCTTCCTCTGATAGGAACTTTGAAGTAGGTGATCTTGTCTTGAAATGGGACAAACCGCATGAGGGAAAGGGAGAGCACACAAAATTTCAGAACTTATGTCTTGGACCGATTTTGATTGCTGAGAAATTGGGTCCCAGCTCTTTCCGATTACAGAATCTAGAGGGACAGCCTGACACCTATCCGGTGAATGGCCAAGCTCTGAAAATATATTTCGCTTGATGACAACCCTGTGTATACTGTGTACACATTTTTCTTTTGTTTGTTTTTCTTTTACTGTTTTGGTTTTTATTTTTCCTTGCGCTTATAAGTTTTTGTTTTTGAATATACACATACCTGAATTTCGGAACTGTTCAGACAAGGAAAACAAAAAATTCTTTCATTGAAATGACTACTGAAAATTGTATAAACATCAATTATATACTTCAAAAATTTACATCTATGTTGGCAAAAACTGTTGTTTGAAAGAAGTTAACTGATTTCGATCTGTGAGTAAAGCCTGTCACGATCATCCATTATCTTTTTACGGTGTCCCTGTTCCTTAAGGGAATGACTCAGAAGATGTCTCCCTGCCTTAGAAAGTTGGTTCTGTAAATAAACCATCTCTGGATCTTAATGAAGGATAGTTCTAAAAAATTTTGTTAAGGTCTGTAAAAAATATGTCAAAATAAAATAATTTTCAACGTCGCTCCGCTCAACTATATATCTTTAAAAAACAAAATAAATCATTAAAAGAGCTGTGGGAAGTGCTTGTAAACCCGTCGGGATGCTGAACAGGTCTGTTGGTAGTGGGTAAATGCATGCATGACGCCAAGACAACTTCGTCGGGGTACTGAACAGGCCCGCTGGCAACGAAGCAATGTCGGGTATATGAAAATTTGCAAATATGAGAAAACTTGACCTTAAAATGTCCTCTATTCTGATCTGGAACTTCTTGGTAGGATACAAATATCAGACTGGGTTAAATGGCAACCCTGCCAAGGCTATGGATGCCTGCTGGTAGCAGTGGCCCTATCAACAATATTGGAGATTTTATATTTAATATCGTGGCTTGCTTGTCTTAAGACTGTTATCAATTTTCATCCTTTAAGCACTACTGGAATACTTGATTAACGATGATGTTTAAACAATTTTCTGGTTGTTGTTTTTAAGTTAGAATTTTTCTCATTATCATAATCTGAATTTGTTCTTTTGGCAGATATAACTGCTTCTACCAGTGTGTCGCCATTGTTGGCAGCCATTTCACTTATTATCCTATCTCTATAAGCTGCCTACACAAGTTTTTTGGAACCCTTGATTTTCATCGCAATCTTTACACTATTATTTCGTGCATTTGCACACCTGCCTTTATTCTCGTTTTCATGACTGCAAGCGTGAAAATTTTTATTTCGAGGTCACGTCAATAGCATTAAAATCGTCACTGGATTATTATGGTTACTCTTGTCTATGTGTTCGTTACATTTCCAATTCAATTATGGTCGCACAGTGCGCAAGACACCCAACCTTTACTCATTTGACATTTTTTGTTGTTAATATGACTTCATTGTTTTTATAAGACTAAGATGATGGTCTAATCATTATGATCGAGTCTTCGATTCAATGGTGGTTTGATGTTTGATTGATTTTGATCGAATCCAATGGTCTCATAACAACATATTAACATGATGATTCCCTTAATTCAATAGTTTCATACAATGCATAGGTTTTATGGTCAAATCCTTATTCAAAATATTGTTTTGATTTTAAAATCATGCAAGCACGTGGGTCAACTCATCATAGTTTTCAATGGTTTTTTTATTGGCTTACATTGTAATAGTGATTTGGATCACCATATGCGTCGTCGGTTGTACATTTGGATATGACTGTTTTGCATGGGTTGATCTAGCTCCACCACCCTCGCACACTCGGGCATTAATGCCTCCCTCCTATCCCAGTTTACCTCTGTTGGCTTCGGGGAAGTCTATGAGCTATCCGATCCGGCGTATACCCTGTTCAAACCCTTGACCGTTCATCCTGCTCGTTGTGTTTTCTGTTCTATGGCACCTATGGTGCACATAGAACCAAACGGTAGCCAAACACTCCTGTTGTTCGACGATGCTCGTGAGGATTTGAAAAATAGTGGCTGGTTGGGGTTTATCCAAATATTTGAGGGTTTCAAACTTTCGATTGCCCAACAGTTCGCCGTCACCTTCGACGGAAGTAGGGATAAGGTCAAAGATATACAACTCGAGATAAATGAGGAATTCCTCAACTCAGCTACAGGACTACCAGCTACAGGGAAAAGGTGGTTTAATAACTCCAAAGTAGACGAGGTGTCCTGGCTGCTCCTATTCACATCAAGAAAGATTGTTAGTTGCGATAGAGGTATGCCTCTCACTACCCTCAAACCCAGGTGGCACGATCTTTTGGCAATTGTTAAGAAATTTGTGACCTGCGAAGGTCGTTATGGCTTGGTATTTTTGTACCATCTTCAGTTGTTGATGAATTTTATAGGCTACCCTCTGAATATGCCACATTATCTTTTACATAGTATATACAAGATGTCCAAAATATTCAAGCGTGAGAAGGATGATAGCAGCCTTTTCCATCACGGCTTGATCAAAGTCATTATCGTTCATCATTTGAGCCTCAGTGGTGATTGTTGGCAAGCCCTCCTATCAAGGAATGGCTTTTCCACTCCCGAATCTATCCAAGTGGACAAGGTTGTGGTTACTGAAACTCTGGTTGAACCAGCCGTGCCACTTCATATCCTTCTACCCCCTATCAAACCATCGAATTGACCTGACCTTGACCTACCCGATACTATTGTCGACCCGTGTGCTAAAGACAATACTAAGGCCACTAAGAATCCTGTGAGGAAGAAAGGTAAGGGTGATACTGGTGTGAACAGTAAAGGAAATAAAAATGCACGATGGATATCGATATGTGCCCGGAACAAGCCCAAGCAAAACGTCGACCATAAGCCAATAGTGTTGAGCAAGGACTCGGACTCCGAAATTGAATGATTCTTGACTGAGGAATACCCCTATTCTCATGGCCTATGCTCTATGGAACCCTATGACTATGTTTCCAACATACCTCCATGCCTAAAAAATGATCCTAAATTCCCAGGAATCAAGCTTCACAATGAAACCCATGGTAACTTGAAAGAACCCTTGCCTGTGATGCCAAAGCCCGATCAACCATCGTGTACAAAATGCAATGCTTGGATTGAACATTATTACACCGACGTTCCCCTATTGCAATCTAAGATTAAATCATTAGAGGAACAAGTTATAGTGTTGTCAAAGGAGAACGATAGGCTACAAGCCAATGAGAAGAAACAAAAAACCACCGGTTCAATTGTCTTCAGAAATGTCGAAGCAGCAACGGCCTTTGTCAATTCAAAATTATCATGATCGAAGCATTTTCTTACTACCTAGGTATGTGTTTCAACATCGATTTTGTTTTATGAGTTGGTTTGAATTAATATAACCGATTGGGTTTTGTCTTCAATTAGTTCTGTTCGTTTTTAATAGATTCAAAATGACTCTGTTATTTTCATTTTACCAAAAATGATATCGTTATGAATCATGTACAGAAGATTTGTTTGCTAAACTCGGACACAGCTATGATTTGGTTAATGCGATTTTGTTGTTCTCAGATTAGTATAAACGATTGGTTTGTTTTCAATTCTGTTTGTTTTTTTTTTGAAACAATTTTGTACGCTTGAATCAGGGTAGTCGATTGGGTTTTCCTTCTGTTAGTTATGTTTGTTTTTAATAGATTCAAAACAATCCTGTTGACTTCGATTTACCAAAAACGATTCTATTTCGTTTTGAATAAATATTTTCATTTGGACTATGATTGCATTCGACCTGTATAAAAGATTTGTTTGCTAAAATCGTGTAGCTATGTTTTGATTGATACGATCTTGGATAACGATTGTGTCGACCCCCGAGTTAGTTCGATTCGTTTCTGTTTGATTTGATTTGCAAACAATACAGTGTGCTTTGAATTAGTATGGTTATTTGTATGAGTTGGATTGGTATCAAAGACATATTTGATATGGCTCTATTAGCTTTTAATTTAAAAATGGTTTTGTTAATTTCTGAGTCGACATAAAATATTGTGTTTGTATTAAATGAATAATTTGTTTGATCGGTTACAGTTTGTGTCGATTGAAATTGATTCATGAAAATGATTTCATTGTTTTCGAATTGTCTAAATGATTATGTCTGTTCCGAAGTGGTAATAACAAGTGTTGAACAGATTACATGTATCTATGTTACCATTCGGTTGAACACGATTTATGTCTGTCTCAAATTGGAATAAAGATTTGGTTACTTCTGGCATGAGCAATTTGCTTTGTGTTGATTTAATGATTAAATATTTGGTTTAATAATTCGAATATATTTCTGTTAGTTTTGGATTGATTAAAAACGATTTTGTTTGCAAATTAGACCAGCTACAGAATCATGAGATTCTGTAGCTAGTCTTAAAATTTAGCTTTTTGTTAGTTTTACAAATAAAATGTCATCTAAACTTGTCTATTCTTGTCCACTTTCAGGTGCATACGAATTTCAATGACCAATTGGATATGTTGTGCTAGTTTAGGAGATACTTTTGTGATATAGTTTTGTTATAGGTTGTTAGCTATAGGCAGAAATAGAGACTTGGGAGATTATTCCCAGATTTTTTGTAAACTGTTTTTGATGATTCCCACAGGGATGTTTTACCCTGTGGTCTTTAAATACTTGTTATTTTTGTAATGAACCGGACATCGATTGTTGGGAGAACAAGACTATGGATTTATAATACAAACTGGGATGAAAGTTGATGTCTTGTAATAGCTTTAACTTTCAATATATCAAACTTTTATTTAAAGTTTTCTTCATATCAATTTGCAATCAATTATTGACTACTTTAGCTATCATGATTCATTGCAGGTTGATGTGATTTGGTTTATGTGTTGTCCATATCTGATCTCTCTTATTTTGAAGTACAACAATTACTTTGTTTCCATTTAATGAATTAAAAGCTTACCTTCTTCGTTAAATGAATCATTTTGTACAGATCTTCGCATATGGGTTTATCTAAATGTGATGATTTGTAAATCATAAGATTGTTGTCAGTTTTATGTCTTGTTTGTCCTGTCATTTATATTCAAAGAGCACTGCTGCTTCCTGTTTACAAGAAGCTTGAAAAGAATCTGATGCGTGTTTCCTCCCATCGAACAATTGAACTGGATCCTTTACACAGGACAAATTGGAAAGCGTTATCATAGGTTAGTTGATTAGTGTTATTTAAGTAGTTCAGATAGATATATATAGTTTAGATTTATAGTTAGGATTATTATTTCAATTGCTCAGCTTAGACATATTTCATTTTATTTATTTCTCATAAAATTATAAAAATAAAAAAACAATAGTTTTGCTGTCATGGGACAGTTTACAAATGATTTTTGCAGGTTTTCATTTAAAATCTGTAATCTGTAAATACTGTAAATTTGTGATTAAGATCTAATTCTTTTGACGACTGAACATTTTATTTCATAGAATTATTGCTATATAATATTATACAATAGATTGTATATATTTATTTCAGATTTGTTTATTAGTTTTCTTTAATTATTGTTTTCATTTAGATTAGTTCCTTTAGTTAGTTTTCTTTCGTTTTCTAGGACTTAGATCGGCTAACGGAGCCGCTAAACCCGTCAGGGTTGGATCATCCCAAACGGGGTTATTTAGACAACCTCGGACCGGATCCACTCTTCCAGTTGGCGAGCGCTCATTTTTTCCCATCAACACTAAGGTGAGGATTCAATATTCTCTGTGGCTGTCGGATATGGCGGGCATCATTTTCAACATAAATGTGGTGTGTGCAAAGTTTCATATCAATACCTTTCATATCAGAGTACTCCCAGGAAAAATCTTGTTGGTATTTGAAGAGGACTTGTATTATCTTTTGTTGTTGTTGTTCATCTAAATTGACATTGATGTTCAGAGACCTTCCTGGTGCAATCTCGACAGATTTTCTATTATGAACAGTTGTAGTTGGAATTTGTTGTTCCATTAAATCTTCCAGCAGGTCTCCCTGTGCTTCACAGTCTAAAACAACTCGGAGCATCTGGTAGGTTGGGTTGTTTACGATGGCTGGGATATTAATAAACCCACTGATTACATCATCCTCTAGATGGTTTTTAAGTCTGAGGTCTTCTTCCAGTGTGAGAGGGGCTCGCAAATCCTTTTCTAGGTATTGTGGTGGTGGGAATTTTGGATATGCGAAAGTTGGGCTTGACTTGCTAGGAGGATATAAGATGAGATTCTTTGTGATACCTCCTCTAGAGATTGTCATATTACCCATTCGACATCCTATGTATGCGTCTGTTGTTGCGAACCATGGCCTGCCCAGTATCAATGGATTCCCTTCAAGTCCACTTCTTGGGTTGATGATGAGGAAGTCCACTGGATATTCCCAAGAGTCGACGGAGATGGCTATATCATGTAATGTGCCAACTGGTCGAACTATCGATCAATCTGCCAACTGCAACATTATTGCAGTGGGTTCAAAGGATTCAAAACCTAGGGTATTGAAGGTTTCCATAGTCATGATGTTGATGGTTGCTCCCAAATCATCTAGTGTATTTGGAAAAGAACAACCTTGGATCTAAACTATCACTATGGGATTCCCCGGATCTACATATTTGACTGGTTCTTGTCTACCTAAAATTAGATCAGACAAGGATCCTACCATGCGGATTGTTGATGATGGATATTTAACTTTTTTGATGGCCTTTCTCTCACATATCTCCTTGATCGTTTTTGCGTAAATTGGTATGTCTTGAAGAGCTTGCAGGAGTGGAATCTTGATGTATAAATTCTTGAGTTCCCATACAATGTCGAAGTTTGGATATATGTCGGTTTTTCTATCATCAATCTTTTGGGGAATGGAGGGGAGGGCGTTGCATCCTTATCAGTATCTTGTGATTTGACTGTGTTTCCCCCCTACTTGATTTATTCTGTTATTACCACAGTTTAGGGTGTTATTGCTGGTTGTTTTTCATTCTCCTTCTCTTGAAAGACGTTATTTTCTTCAGGAGAGATTATGTGCCCCAATCTTAATCATATTTCACTACACCCTACTGAGCTGGTCTCTCCTTCCCCATTCTCCATAATCTGGACGAGTTGAGTCAGTCTGTCATTTGTATTTGGGTGAGGCTGGGCTGGTAATTGAGGGCGCAATTGTGATTGCGGGTTCTAGGGAAGTTAGAGTGGTGTTTGTAACATAGGCTGAGTTTGAGGGGCCATCCCCATGGGTTGGTTGTTTATCCCCATGGGGCGCTGCCAATTCTAATTCCAATTTGGGTTTTGGGTAGTCATGTTGGGCCACTGTGAAGGGTATATGTTCTTATTTGAGTTCTTCCAGGATGAGGTGGGATATCATGAGTTAGGCCAAGTGGAAATTGCAGTTGGCTGATTCTGTCAGGCAAGATTTGCAGCGGGCTGGTTTTTCCAAGTGGGATTTGTAGGTGGGTATTGTTGGGACTGCCAGTTCTTACTAGTAAATGAATGACCCTGCCATGCACTACCAAGAGCTTGTTGTTGATTATACTGTCCAAAAAAGAAAGAGGAAGGGTCCTGTAGTGTATTTGGAGGCTGATTCTTCCATTGACGACACTAAGACATCAGATATAACGTCTTTGTTTCTTCTTCTTCTTCTCTAAAGAAAAATTTCAGTCCAGGGAGCGATGGACATTGTTCTGTGTCATGATATTTGGCGCAGATAGCGCAAAACCAAACCACATCCAAAGGGAAATCCCTTGGACCATGTTTTCTTCTGTGCCTGTGGAAAAATATGGCCAACGTTTGTTCTACTTTTGTTTTTTTCTATTTGGCCTGCAATACATCCAATTGTGTAGTCAGAGTGATCAGAATATCTTTTTTTATTTTTTCTAAGAGATTACCAACTTCATCTCACGTAACACCCCCGCTGGTAGTATTTCTATTTCTGATGAGAGGGATACACATCCCTGATCTGGTCCGTGAACTTCCTCTTGAGCACTTGATGCACAATAGGATGATGTCATCATATGTTTCTTCATAAATGTCACCCATCCCCATTAAATTCAATGTTTCTACCCATTGATCTTTCATACCCTTAATTAGAGTTGCCTTAAGTACTTCACCTGGTAATGTACCATAGGGTGATCTTTGTAAATTATACTGAAATCTTTCAACATACTCTTCTAATGATTCATTTTCTTTTGCATTCATTTGAAATATTTCATCTTTTAAGTCTCTGGTCCTATAATAATCCTGATATTTTGTCAAGAAGGCATGTTTCATCTCATCCCATGAGTTTATAGTTCCGCCCCCTAATCCCATAAACCAACATAGTGCTTCTCCTTTCAAAGTGGAGGGGAACAATTTTAATTTTGGGGGTTCAGAGGTGTAATCATACCCTTTACATAGGACATCAAATTCAAATAATAATGTGTCCTGGTCTTCTAAGATCAATCCATGAAAGGTTGGCAGGTTTTGTAGGGAAATTGCCTTCCTGGGGGCATTGGCGATTGGATCATTTATCGGATATTCCAATATGGAAGTCTGGGGATGTTGTGGATTTGGTTGTGCCATTTGATCGAAAATATGGCAGAAATCGTTAGGGATTTATTGATCCAGATATTTTATTCGAATTGGTTGGTTATATGATCCTCTAGAGGATTCAATTGCACTCCTTCTATCTCGGATTTCGGGTATGCCTTCTTCTTTCACAGAAGATTCACGATCAGGTGGTGGGTCTATCTTAGCTATCCCGCTAGTTTCCCCTTCCCTCTTCTAAAGGGTTGAGGGGTGGAAGATCTATGCTTTGAAAGATTTGCTCAGTCCCTTCAGTTTTTCTATGAATCTCAACATGGGTTGTAGCTGGTGAAACTTCCACCTAAGCGATTTAGGTAGATCCTTTTCTAGGTCCAACCAAATCTTGAGATTCTGCTTTTTGGATGATGCGTCTATGAAAGTGCTTCTTCCAGGGAGCATCGAGCCTTGGGCTTTGGTAATTTTTGGTGGGGTTTTTGTTTTTTCAAGATATTTCTTCTTAGTCATACACACTTCACACACAAAAAAGAAAATCAAGAAACAAAAACAACTATGCAACCTATTAATGCGTTAGCTAGAGGTAGGCATTGGCATAAGCATCTTACTTATTTCCTGCATAGGTTCTTACCTTCCGTCTTCAATACCTCATCCTCCAGAGGCATAATATATGCTACCTTTGACATTCTTCCACAACAATGTTGCCAAAATGTTGGGCTCTAAAGATGTCTAAAAACAACCTTAGTTTAACATTAATTTATCAACCTGAGGATTTGTCTTTTATCTCAAGAATATCAGCAAAGTCTATGCAGATAGCTTGTAGAGGCTAAAATCGTGTAGTTAAAGAAAATATGAGTTTATCAACAATCAAGTTCCTCAAACATTCATTAAATATTCTAGGATTTGAAATCTAATGTTGTGCAATGAAAATGAACTAACTAATCTATTGAATTCATTTTAACTAAAAGAAGGAATTGAATCTAAATAAAGACTTGTAGAACTAACTATCAATTATGAATTGAATTACTGGAAAGGAAATAGATAACTATTCTATCTATGAAAAGAGACAACAATTATAATCTAACCGAAAAGGACAACAATGTAACTCGACTGGAATACTAAAAGGAACATCAAATGTAACCTATTTAAAAGGGACAACAAATGTAACTTTAACTAGAAAGGAACAAAAAATGTAACTTTAACTGGAAAGGAACAACAATTGTAACTTTAAGTAAAGGAACAATGCATATGAACTTATGAGGAACTGTCACACATCAATTCTCAGTGATAGGAATTGGAACAATAATGATCTAATGCTTAAGGAAATATCTATTTCTTGCAAATGACATAAAATCATCAACACACTTATGCATTCATTTAACTACTGTAAAAGAGAATCGAATCACAAAACATAAATTGAATTGATACAATTATAGGTCGAACAATATCTCCTTCAGACTGGGCCCTTGGTCCTTAGAAGCACTACTATTTGAAACTCAGTATGTAGAAATGGTAAGACCACTCAAAGCTTTTATTGATTTTATAGCTGGTATAGTATTTACAAAAACTGCTAGCGCAAACCAATTCTAAGTTCTGAGTTCTTGGGTGAAATTCTTCTATCCTTTTCAGGATCTATTTACCCCTTATATATTAAAATAATCTAGGTAAATTAAGCTATCCTGAGGATCGAGAGATCCTCAGGATTTCTTTACTATTATAAATTTACAATATAAGAAACTCAATTATCTTCAAAACTGCCTTGCACCATAAAGTCCTCACCCTCCAATAGCTTGTGCATATTCAAGATTTCCTTTGCTATATTGGGTTTGACAATATTTAACCAATACTATAATAAAACCAAACAATTCCAATCATATTTTAGGATCTATGTAATCTAATTTCAACAATAATGTTAAAGAGTATATTATTAATTTTCTATCCTATTTGCTCCTAAATAACTGAAAAGTCAATCAAGATGATATCATGAAATGTGGGAAAAAGGAATATATTTATACCTTTTTCATAACCTAACACATGCATCACACACAAAAAAATATTTCAAAAATTTGAGTAGAGCTTTGTTACAATATTCATCCTCCCCCCCTTTTTTTTCACAGAAACGGTTCGGAATTTATTTTTAAAAAGAGATTTGTGCTATCAAACATTACGAAAAATAAAGTATTAGGTTCTTTGGACTATTCCTGGAAAGCTATCTGGATGATGCATTCTAATTGAGCTAGTGGAACTGGTCCAGTAGGAGCTACTAATTTTCCATGTAAAAATGGCTACATATGTGGACAAAATTAACAAAAATTTACAGGCCATCAAAAAACCTATCTAAATATTGTGATAAGATTCTACATCATCTTGGAAAATTGCTATATTTTCATCTGGCTGTTGGTTTACTTCTCTTGGGTTGGACCTTGCTGGAGCCATTGGTGAAGTAGGAGGTACCAGAGGATGATCGTTACGTTCTATAGAGTGAAAAGTTGAGGGGAGCCTTAAGCCAGTTGATTCACTAGAATTCGTTGGATATTGGGGGAGGTCGAGTGGATTTCCCATCTGCTGAGTGATTTCTCCAATATGCATGGTGTTCCTATTGATCCAATGCAAAGCTAATACAATCCATTGATTATGCTTGGATTCTTGTTGATGTAGATGGCCTTGCAAGTTGGCGATATCGATCTGTAGCTCATGGTTTTCCCTTTGAAATTCCCTGAGAAGTGAATATGTTCTTTCTTCTACGTGCTTGACATCCATTCATAGAGACCAAAATTTCTCTCTAAGTTCCTCAGAGATGCAGGATGGGTAGGTGCAGGGGCCTCTGGGTCTCTTCCACATGATGGTGAGAGGGCACAGAAGCACAATGTCCTAGATTTCATTGTAGAAATGTAGATATGTTATTGGAGGGGAGTGGATACTTTTCCATATTTGAGGGATGGAAAATGCCTACGCATAATTGAGAGTACAGGAGGTATGAATTTCCCATGAGCTGACAAGATCATTCACATTGGAGAGAAAATAATATGATTCCATGGTTGTTGGGAAGGGTTTCAAAGGGTACAAAGGAACCATCGAGAAATTATGTTGATGAAAGAAAAGAGGGGAAGGTGGCATGGGGGAGAGGGGGGGGGGCACGTGTTTAGGGGGACGAAGCAATGTGATGAGGCGAAAGGCCTAGGTAGCAGGGGGGAGGGGAAGGAGGGGCCAATGAGGAGAGGGGTTGGGGAGAGAGTATGGGATGAGGGAAGAGGGGAGAAGGGGATGAGGGGTAAACATGAGTTATGTAGAGAGTTGGATCCAGGTTAGAGTAGGGAAATCGTCTAAGATGGGGGAATTTAGGGAAGCCACGCATGGGTTTCTATTTGATTTATGAAAATTTGGCTATGCTCCAAATTATTTGTTGATTTTTCTAAGAGATAAACTTCCTGGTTCTGGGAATGAAGGATGTGGAAGAAGTGGATCTTGGTGAATTTTTGTTTCAAGGTTTTAGTTCAAGAGTGAAGGCCATTGGGAATTTGTATGGAAGAAGTGTTTTGGCCGAGGAGATCCTTTATTATTATTTCAAAGTCTTTGAGAATGGTAAGGTTGTGGATGTTTCTCGATTTTGTGATTTTGAGCCCCATGTAGACTGCAAGGATTCTCTCTTTATTATTAGTGTTCTTCCCTAGCCCCCATGAGTAACCCACGATATTTTTTCCATCGGAATCAACGATGATTCCCCCCACACCTGTCACCCCCATATTCATCCTCCCTTTTTTACAATGTCATCCCTCTTATTTATAAAGGAGAGGTGAAGGATTAGGGTTAGGTCACAAGACACCTTTCACTTTTGGAAAAGTGACAAGTGGACCAACCCTAAAGTGCTTTTGGATTTTTACCAAAAACTAAAATTATCCTAAAAGGGGAATCTTATCCAAAATGGATCAAATCAAATCTAGTTTGACCTCTTAATTACAATGTATATATGCCAAAAGTAAATTATGTGAGACTAAACTATTTCAAAAAGTCATTTTTCATAAAATGATAAAATTAGTATGTGACATCATCATTTGCCTTGGGATTTGCGCCATCCCAAAGACTCTTCGATTACTTCCATGTTTTGCAGCTATAGATGAGGAGATTTAGGACAGTTCTCGGCCATCCATGGTGTTTGCACCCAATTCGTCACTTGGTGAGCAAATAAAGGGTGCTTACATGCCCAGTTGGGTCTTGATGAGCATGACAACTGTAGAGGAAAAGGTTAGAGAAAACAAAACAAAACTAAAAGCAAGAATCAAATTAAAACAAACTAAAACTATGAGCATATGGATAAAGAAATAAAAAAGACAAGAAGACCAATATCACCAATGTTTTTGGATGATCAAATGATGAAATCAAAGCACAATGAAGAAAGGGGACTATGAGTCCCTTCTTCCTCCAAAGGAAGGCTCTTGTGCCCTCACAAACTTTCTCTCCTTACAATAAGAAAATGAGAATGATGGTGAAAGAACTCCAAGCACATTCACTCAATGGAGAGGTGAATGGCTCAATGAAATGGTGCTAATGTGTTATTGCCAAGGAGCGAGTCCTTAAAACAATCTAAGCAGCATAACATTACATGAAATTCCTTGAGAAAATGATGTTTCTTCATGGCTTTTAATAGCATAGCATTGGGTGATTATGTAACTCCTTTGATGTGTGAAAAGGGGATCTTTAGGGCTTAATTAGGTCTTTGACCAGCCTACCATGTGGATTCAGCTCAAATTTGGGAGTCAAATCGGCTTGGGATTTGATCCATAAGTGGTTGGGAGGCCGACCAATTCCATAAATGCGTCGTTTAGAAGGTGCGCGGTTTTTTGTGCCAACAGCCATGCATCATGCGCGCATGCACGCATTGTACGTTTTTGTTCCGTGCATATGCGCGCACACCCAACTTCTATAAAGCGCCCTTCAATTTTTGGTTACTTTGTATAGTTTTTGACCCTTTTGCAATGCTGTGAAATTAATTCAGTGCCATGAATGACTTCATTCCTATTTGACGATGATGAGTTCTTGTCACCATGTGTGGACGAAATTTCAGTGATAACACATGGCTGTCAAATTCAGTGGGATGAAGCCCCAAGGTGTGGGGAAATTGCAGAGCTTCTTAGGAGGGAAAGGGACCTTTGGGATGATTTGGTAGTTGTATGTAATCAAATTCCCTCTGTTCATTCACTTTTCAGACCTTATTATACCCCCCTTTTCTATGCATAATTTTCCCTATGAGATGAACGAAGAATGACTTCGATTTGGGCTTGTTTCGGTGAAGGGACCCCCTGGTCCTAAACCTTGAGAGGATTTTACCCTATGAAAAAAAACCCAAAAAACTTATTTTTTTCATTCTCATGCTATATCTCTATTTTCTACCTTTCCTCTGCCTTTCGTTTGGTGAAAATATGACTCTGGATGAGGAAGATATGGCCCCAGAAAGGTACGTGGGATGGAGATGGTCAGGGAAAAATTTGAAATTGGGACAAAATTCTAGGCTGGACACTAGAATTGATAGGCTTCTACAGGCTTGCATAGTTGTAGCTAAAATGAGTTTTCCTCTTCCGAACCAATTTGGCCTCCTTCAGGCATGTTCTTTTTGGGCCAATAATGATTCCTTGAGGCTATGAGATGTGCCACTGATATTCTAGGATGAATTTGCAGAGGAGAATTCCATGGATGAATTATTTACTTCACCCCAGTCGTTTCGACTATTTATGGGAGAAAATCCGCCTTCGTATGGAAAATTTATGCAATTAAAAGGTCCAGTAACCCTTAGGATGGGGGAATTTTAATTTTTAATATATAGTTTAAA
>JZKD02S1194318.1:58166-85019 GCA_000966675.3 Picea glauca | reverse complement strand
CTAAAATAAAATAAATTTAAAAAAATAACTCCAACTCTGGTACATGGAGGGTATGCGTGGTGGTTGGAGGAGCGGAGGGAGAAGGGAAGTGGTGGTATGGAGAAGTGGGGAGGTATATGTGAAGGGAGCCAGTAGGGAAGGAGGCACAAGGGGTAGAGGAATGGATGCGGGAATGGGAAGGATGAGAGGAGTGAGAAGGGAGAGGATGTAGGAAGCTTGTGAGGTGGCTGAAGTGGAGGGTGTGGGGTTGTTTTGTGCATAGGTGGAGGAGGAGGTCGATGTTGATATTATGGTAGTTGCGGGAGGTATTTACCTCCATGTGTAAACCTGACGAGAATAGAATATTCTGGGAAGCAAGAAGAAACCCTAAATAATTGTTTAAGAAACATAGAAGATAAGTTGGCTCAAGAGAATGATTTGTATTAGGTTATTATCCTTCAAGATAAGATGTCGGCTAAAGGAAATTTTATATACTAATTAATTAGCAGCCAAAATGAGAATTCGACTAAGGAAGTCTGGAAGAAACAATATAAATATAGGAGGCCAATCTTCATTTTGGCTAGCATTCTCAAAACTGCAGAAGTACACCTGTGTGCACTGCAGTTGGCCAGTTTGTGTGCAAGTCTTGGGAGAAGTTGCTGCCAATAGTTTTGGAATCTTCATTTTCAGTTTTCTGGGTTGGACTCTCTGATCAACTTTTGTTATTCTTTCTTGGTGCACTATCCTTGGAGAGAGGTGTGCCACCTTTGTTTGGCTATTAAGCCTAGGGTTTGCTTTCAGAATCATTCTCTGTCAAGGTTAAGGTGCTCGGGGGTGGCTTAGGCCTATGGTTGGGTGACAATATTTCTATATTGTTTATTGTTAAACGAGCACATCCATTATATTCTAATAGGTTATGGGCCCACACTATCTTCAGACAATCTAACTGTTGGAAGATAGATTGGGAGGATTTGCTTAGTTGTAGTTGCAACCAGTTTCTACTTCAGCAACGAAACCCTAACCCTCTCATTGAGGCACCTTAAGTGAATATATTGACCTAATTTCTTGATAGACGAGTGCTCCCTAGCCTAGCGCATCTCCTGGTACTCTCAGCAAGCTTAAACATCAATTTTGAGTTTTTGGTCAAAATCAAGGGTTGACCAAGTCAAAGCAATTATGAATTACTCTATGAAGTCAGAAAAAAAGTTAGAACGGGCTTCTAACTTTAGAGAATGGAAGACAAGGATTGACCTCATCCTCGCCAAGAATAAAGTGTTGGATACTGTGAAAGGAAAGATCGTGGAACGATAGTTCGAAGAAAGAAAAGATAAGGAACCTTAGAACGTTGCAGTTATGGAGAAGTTCAAAGACAATGAAATCAATGCCATGAGTATCATAGTGGACTCTATAAAATACCACCTGATACCCTAAATCTCCCATCTTGACTCATCTAAGAAGATGTACGATGCCCTAACAAACCGCTCCTCAGTCAGAAACATTGGACAGATAATGAGTCTAAAGAATGAGCTCTGTGACATGAAAATGAATGATGATGACATCATAACATTGTACTTTGTGAGAATCTCTCAATTAAGAGATCAACTACAATCTATTGAAGAGATCATTTCAGAGAAGGAATTGGTAAATATAGTACTGAATGGTCTTCCCAAGACATGGGATGCATTTGTCGCAAGCATGAACAGAAGGAAGGCGTATCCTACATTTGAAGAACTTTGGACTTGTTGTGCACAATAAGAATCAAGAATTAGTGCAAAAGAGAAACCCCAAAAGGAATACGATGATCAAGCCTTCATAGCAAGGTTCAAGAATTTCATGAATAAAAATAATTTTGGCTCCAGGAAGAAACCAAATCAAGAGAAAGATATGTCAAAAATACAATGCTTCAATTGTCGAAAATATGGTCACTACAAAAATCATTGTCCAGAGTTAAATAAAAGGAAGGAAACAGATGAAGCATCAATTGTCGAAGAAAGGGAACCCTCAAAGAAGTCCAAGCAGGAAAAAACAAACTTCTTCTTCTAAGACAAGGTAACAATATTCTTCATAATTCTTGTACATACCATGTTTACATAGTTTATGTACATATCTATTTCTTAGAAGATAATATGTTCAAAGAGAAACTATACCTATGGAAGAACAACAAGATAAGGATTGATATCAAGATAACTGCAAGTAAGACAATACACATGAAAGGATGAAGTACATCAACAACCCTTGGTAACGATTCATGTGGAAGCTATTAACATAAGTAACAACTACAAGACAAGCCGAAATCAGAATCAAACTTGAAGAAGTAAAAATAGAAAGAAATCAACAATCAAGAGAAAATTGGAAAAAGACTTAAGACACTTTGCAGAAGGCAATAAGGATGTAGACGAAAGCGTGGAATCTGTTAAATGGAGGGAGCTAATTATATAATTCCAAAAGAAGAGAATGCATTCATGCAAGAAGCAAGGATTAGGAGGGAGATAATCCTAAACAATATGATCCATTGAAGAGCATGAAGTATCTATCCATGTTCCCATCAATGGTAGCAACCATGAAAAGAAACATGTGTTCAATTTGACTTTAGAATAAGTTTTTCTTCGAAAAGGAGCCTTCAAGTATTCTTGTTTGTCCATCCACATCCTGAAAGGAAGAAGTTGGAATCTTCAAGGCATGGAATCTATAGAAAAATCCATGAACCCAAGAGCCAAAGAGAAACATGAGGAAGAACATGAAGATTCCAAGAGAGAAAGAAAAGCCAGAACAACCAATCACTATATTGAGAATCAAAAGACTACCAGCTTGATCTGAACATTCTATAAGCAATCAAGCAAAATAAATGAAATTTATGATGAAGAACAATGTATGGAAGACTTATGAAAGAAATCATTGTGAGATCCATAACCAAAGGTTCTCCCAGATGGATGGAGAGGACTACAATGATAGCTTGTTCAAGACATACCTCTAAATGATCCATTATATCTTCTACAATATCCATGGGTTAAAGTTTACATCAGATAAATGTAAGGAATGTTCTTAGAATAATTGAACAAGAAGCGTATGTAGAGCAACCTCAAGGTTTTGAGGTATACTAGAAAGAGAGTATTGTATGCAGATGGAAGAAGAACTTATATAGATTCAAACAACTTGGTTTAAGGCCTCCAATGCATAGCAAAAGCATGGTGAAAACTTTCTATAACAAAGATATTGTATCAGAATGGTTACTCAGAAGCTCAGGATGATGGATTGTTAATCCATGACAAACTCTCATGATGGCATAATAAGTACCACTTGGATATGTTCCAGTTTAACCCTTGTCACGATGTTATGAGATAGAAGGAAACAAAAGAGATGAATCCAACTATGATATACTATATTGAATAGAGCTATATGAATCCTTCAGAGAAAACTAATGTTCCAGAAAGACCAAAGTACTTTGAGATCAAGAATTACATTCTCCATGATGAGGTCCAGAAAGGAGAAGTGATTCTCCAATATATCTCCACAGATGAGCAGATAAGAATATATTTGTTTTTTGGTAAAGCCTCTATGAAAGAGTTTGCATACTCAGAAACAAGTTGGAGCTTGTGGATATGTATTCCTTATTGAAAAGGGAAGAAATGAATCCTAGTTTGGGAGGGAGCACTGATGTGTTATTGATTTATGGATAGACATGTTTTTGTTAGAAAATGGTCCAGGATGAGCAGTTCTCTTTCCAATTCAGAAAGTGGTTTGAGATTTCTGACGGAGAGGCATTTTCCAGTTCGGAAAATGGTCCATATAGAATGGTCATTTTTGTAATGAAAATGGTTTGATGGATTGTTGATGTACCATAGATAGCGATTCCCCTTATGTACAGTGTGGGGGAATTGTCTAGGACATTATTTATTCTTGACGGACACTCTCAGTAGTGGTCAAGAAGACTGTTCCACCTCGTCGGTCAGTCATTCTTTCAAAGCTCACAGTTGTGAGAAGTTTCAAAGAATGGTCTATTTTGGAGGTTGGTGCCAGAAAATCATTTCCTTAGGAAATGGTTCAGAAAATCATTCCCTAGGGAATATTCATTCTCTCCAGGTTTCACTATTTTTAGCATCGGAGGAATGGCCCAAATAGGTGAATGGTCTAGTTTCAACAATCAGCAACAAGCATTCCCTAGGGCAGACTCATTCTCTCCAGGTTTCACTTTGTTTAGTGCCACAAGAATGGCCCAGATAGGTGAATGGTCAAGGCCCAGAAATCAAGACAGTTATTCTTCTATGATTGAGAAGAATAGTCCAGTATATCATGACTGATGTTATACCTTCTGAGGGAATATGCTCTTCCATATCTCACAGATGTGAGTGGAATAATGGCCCAAATGATTCATTTTATATCATGACATTATTTATTTTTTGTGCAGGTTGATATTAGATGATATGATTGCTATTGTAACACCCTGTTTCCCCTAGTCTGTAAAAATAATTATGTTGGCCAAGAACTATGGAAAACTCAAAGATGTGAATGTGTAATTCGGAATGGACCTTAGTATACAAGGTCGACAAATGCAAATTAACATTTTGAATATATATATATATGTTTCAGGACTGCTGGGAGGGGCATGTGATGAAAACGAGACCACAATGGCTAAATAAAGGTGGTGGAAGGAACCTGGAATGGTGGCATTAACTTCTACCGAAACCAATACCGTATTTGGTCTTCACTAGCCCGGAGAACCAAGAGCGGCTCGTTGACCCTGAAATGAATTACTCACCAGGTTGGTAAGTGAAGAGGATCATCATGGCTTAAAGAGGGATGGGGGTGAACCACCCATCCATAGAGGCCTCAGACTTGACCACTGCGGCGAAATTTGTGCCACATGCAACCTCGCCGAAAAGAAAAGGTAGGTAAAAGGTGTGGAAGGGGAGGGGAACACGAGGGGAGATCACAGGAAAAAGATCGGAAGAACTCTGGAACAAAATATAGAGTGAGTGATAGTAGAGAAGAAGGAGATTAACCTTCGTTCTTGATCGTTGAAGAACATAGACAGAGAGTCTCAAGCATCGTGGTCTAGCTCGGGGGTGGCTAGTGGTAAATCCATTCGGAGTCACTAAGCCTACGGTTGGGTGGAAACGAGCACCCCTCTCAGCAGTTGCATCACACCTGGTGTTTTTTTATAAGTGTTATATCTTGTATCTTGAATTTAAATATTCTGACATGTATGCTCATGATTTGTGAAATTATGAATGATTTCTATATAAGGCTATTTGTATGGTTTTTGATCAGAAATGGTGGTTTCATGCTTATATTAGGAAGACCACATATGAATTACGTATATAGTTATATTCATATATATATATTTTGAACGGATTCAATATTCAAGTCTGTTCTCGATAAATTTATTCCCTTAATTGTCTCAAGGAATGCCCTAGGTAGATCTTCCCACAGGGTCACCCTTTTAAAGTTTACCCAAGAATCTGTCAGATGATTTTATGGCGTAAGTTTGAAAAACCCTACACGAGAGAGAATGGACCTCTTAGACTTAGGACATTTTGGTGTTTCGTCACCTGGGGTACTTGAGTATGAGGTTCCTTGTACTCACAAGACCCGAAACCCCGATTCACAAAAACCCGAAATGATGGTGTGTGGATGAGTTAGGACATTTTGGTGTTTTGACACACAGAATACCCAAGGGAGTATTCTCTTATACTCGCAAGTCCCGAAACCCCAACTTGCAAAATCCCGAAATGATATTAGTATGGAGAAGTTATAAGATCTCAGAGTTTCGGTTCCCAGGATACCCAGAAGCAAGTTCCTTGTACTTGCAAGTCCCGAATCCCCGACCCACGGAATTCTTATGGGTGAAATTACGAAATAGATGTGCAGGTTAAGATTTGGTACTTTGGAGTTTCGGCTCTCGGAAGATCTAGGTGCGAGGCCTCCCGTTTGCACACATTGCAAAACTCTGATTCGCAAAACCCCGAATTTGGTCGAGTGTATGAAGAGCGGGTGTATCATCTTTTCGGCATTCAGGTAGTCGAGGAGTGTGAATATTCAAACTCTTTTAGAGTGAAGTTCTGATATACAAAACCTTGACTCACGGAATCCCAAATTGGCATAGTATGACTTGGTTCATCATTTCAACGTTTTGTACCCAAAAGACCCAAGGGTAAGTTTCCCTTGTGCTCACAAGTCCTAAAATCCCAACTTGCGACATCTTGAAAAGATAGGGTGTGGAGAAGTTATCATACCTCAGTATTTTGGCACCCAGGATACCTAAGTGTGGGCCCCATGTATTCACCAATATCGAGATCTCGATTAGCGAAATCCCAATGGAGAAAACCCCGAAAATAGTGGAGCAGGTTTAGAGTTTTGATGACTCGGAGTTTTCAGCCTCCGGGAAACCTAGGAGCGAGACCTCTTGTTCTCACATAATGCGAAATCCCAAAAGGAGAAACGCCGAAATGGCTTAGCACAAATAATATTGAGTTTTTCAGTATTTCGGTACCCGAGATACCTATTGGCAAGTTTTCTGGTACTCGCCAGTCCCAAAAGCCTGAAGTGAGAAATCCCAAAATAATAATAGTGTGGACGAGAAGTGGTGTTTCAGTGTTTCGGCACCCGGGATACCTAACGGTAATTTTTCTTGTGCTCGCTAGTCCTGAAAACTCGGTTTGTGAATTCCCGAAATGGGTTGAGTGACATATATATATATGTATGTATGATTCAAAGTTTCGGTTCCCGGGAAAACCAGGTGTGAGGCCTCCTGTCGTCGCATACCCTGAAATCCTAATGGAAGAAACCCCGAAATAGTGAAGCATGTTTAGAATTGGCATTTTTGGAGTTTCGGCTCCCAGGAAACCCAGATGTGAAACCTCATGTCATCGCATCCCCCGAAGTTCCGGTATGCGAAATCCTAAAGGGTAGAGTGCCCGAACTTAACTTTGGTCGCTGATCCATTTCGGATTTCATCCCTTTGAAAGACAAAAGATAAAGGGGAATACATGCACCATGATTTCCCGAATCGCGAAAGCCGACGAGCACCTCCTTGATAAGGCCTATGGTCATAGATGTCGATCATATGAGTGTGGTTAAGGGATAGCAGGGTCTATATCAGGTCTCGTAGGGATTCGGGGAATTCTGTTCATCGGAGAAAAGTTGAAAAAGGCCGAATTTTTTTTATTTCCATAGTGGGTGTGTTACAAAGTGGTATCAGAGCATGGTTACAACACTTGGCCTTCTTGGGCTCATGAATGGGTTGTGAAAAAGACTCCTTTCAGAGTACTGTTAAAAGAAGTAACTCCTTATCTTGACCCCCTCAATTAAAAAGTCAAAGTTAAGAATGAAAACCCCTATTGTGTGTGTGCATGAGAAAAATATGAATTATGTGCTGGCTATAAAAATGAATATAAACATTGACTAACAACTACTGTTTTTTCCTTTTGCACACAAGCAGAATATCAACTATGAGAAATTGTAGACGTATAGAATGGTGACTCACCAAGAGGTGGGGGAAGGTTCCCACAATAGAGAGGAAGAGTCTGAAGAAAGGAGGGCAATAGGGACCCCTCCTGATCTAGTTGAGATTGTGAGGAGCCTCATGGTTGAATTACAAAGCTGGAAGGCTGAAAATGATAGGATGATGAAAGAATAAGAGAAGCAAATAGAAATTAACGCAGTTTTACTATAGATCTTATCCGACCTACAAATACAAATGCAACATGAACCTGAGGTATAGAAACATGGTCATATCAGTGGCCACACTGAGAGGAGCACCTCGAAAAAGGTCCATACCAGAGGCAAAGTACAAGCGACGGACGATTCCCCTGGGAAGGAAGCTGGCGGTTTGGAGGGCTCTTCTAGAAGTAGAACTAGTTCTTATTCCCAAAGAAGACAGAAGAAGAGAAATCTTTCCAAGGGTCATAAATTCAAAGAATTTAGGAAGGCCAAACCATCCTCCTTTGACGGTGAAATAAAGAATGGAGAGGAAGTAGAGGCCTGGCTGCTTGGACCAAAGAAGTATTTTAGAGTCCATGACTTCTCAAAAAATATGAAGTCCTGAGTGGCCACCTTCAACTTGAGCAGAAAGGATTCCATTTAGTGGGAAGACCTTAAGAATCTGAAAGGGGTTCGCGAAGAGGACCTGTCTTGGGAACGGTTTGAGAAATACTTCTGGAAGAAGTATCTGTCGGAAAAATATTTCAACGAAAAGACTAAAGAATTTTATGAACTCAAACTGGGGCAACTCACTATAGAAGAATATGTCATCATATTCCTCGAGTTGTTGAGGTATGTACATAAAGGCAGAAAAGGAAAAGGTGCAATGTTTCATCAGCGGACTACCTAAGGACTATCGGAACATAATTGAATTTGATGAGCCAAAGACCCTTGAAGGCACTATTCGAAAGGCAAGATATTTTCATGAACAGTTTGGACATCAGACATAACCTCATGAAGGGTGGAAACTGAAGAATAGTTCAGGATTTCAGAGAAAAGGGATTAAATCCCCAATATTTAAGAACTATAAGAAGAAGTCAAGGAAGAGCTTCCCAGCCTAGAGTGTACACCAGCAGAACTTTCCCTCCTTGAGTAAAAATAAAAATTCTAAGTCTATACCAGTGAAGGCTGATAACCCAAAGAGAGAACCTTTGAAATGTTGGGGTTGCGGATAAGAACACCTACTGAGAGATTGTCCACACTGACAACAGAATAGTCGGATAATTTACAGCATCTAGGAAGCTACCACTGTCAATGATGTGGCCAGGAGTGTACCGTAAATCTATGCAGACTTGGATAATAACCAAGCCGACCACCAAGCTTGAGTGGTGGAAATAGAAGGTATGATTTCCAACCATCCAGTGTCCATTCTGATTGACCCGAGTTCAAACTTGAGTTATATAGCCCCTAATATTGTTGATAAGTGTAAAATACAACCACATAAACTTACCAAGCCATGGTTAGTACAGTTATCCACTAGCACCAAAACAAGGGTAGCAGTGGTCATACCAACCTGCCAATTAATGTTGGGTGAATTCTCGACCTAAGCAACCCTTAACATATTACCCCTGGGATTGTATGATCTGTTGATTGGTATGGACTAGCTAGCCGCCCATAAATCCATATTGGACTGTTACCATAAAGCCTTAGAATGTGTAAGTAAAGAAGGGAAAAGGATAATAATTCAAGGGATCCAAAAACTTGTCTTGGTGAGACAAATATCAGCTCTGCAAATGAGAAAGTATTTCTAAAAAGGATGTCCCCTATATGCAATACTGGTGTTGAAAACTATTGAATATCACAAACCAAGCCTCGAAGACCACCCCACCCTCAGAAAATACAGAGATGTGTTTCCGGAAGAGGTATCGGGTCTACCTCCAAGGAGAAACATTTACTTCTCGATAGAACTTGCACAAGGAGTGGTGCCAGTGTCTAGGACACCCTACAGGATGAGAATACTCGAGTTAGTTGAACTCAAATTACAACTAAAAGAAATGATGGACATAGGCTATATCCATCCCAGCGTGTCTCCATGGGGAGAAACAGTTCTATTTGTGAAAAAGAAATACGGTACCCTCCGACTGTGCATAGATTATAGACAACTCAATAAGGTAACCATAAAGAACAAGTACCCCTTACTCAGGATTGATGACCTGTTTGATCAATTGGGAGGTGCCTCTATCTTCTAAAAGATTGACTTGAGGTCTGGATACCATCAAGTACAAATCAAGGGTAATTACATTCCCAAAACTTCCTTCAGGACAAGATATGGTCACTATGAGTTTGTGGTAGTGCCATTTGGGTTAACCAATGCCCCTGCCAATTTTATGTGCTTGATGAACAATGTACTCAGCAAATTCCTAGATAAATTTGTACTAGTTTTTATTGATGATATATTAATTTACTCCAAGAATAGAGAGGAGCATGAGGAACACCTTAGGCTTGTTCTTCAAGTTCTAAGAGAACATCATCTCTATGCCAAATTCAACAAGCGTGATTTCTTCCAGAAGAAAATACATTACTTGGGCCATGTTCTATCCGAAGAAGGAGTAGCAGTAGACCCTGACAAAATCAGGTCTATCATGGAATGGCCTACCCCAAAGGATGTTTCAGATATCAGATCCTTTATGGGATTAGAAGGTTACTATAGGATATTTATAAAAGGATTCTCCAAGATTGGGTGTCCAATCACTGCCCTCCAGAAGAAGGGGACAAAATTTACATGGACACAAAAATGTGAAGAAAGATTTCAAACCCTAAAACATCTATTGACCCATGCACACGTACTAAAGATCGTCGATCCTGAAGCTGACTTCCTGATGTGCACAGATGCCTGTAAGGAAGGGCTCAGAGGATTCCTTCTGTAGGGAGGAAGTGTGGTCTGCTATGAATACTGAAAATTGAATGAGCACGAAGTCAAATATGTGACCCATAATCTAGAGCTGGCTGCCATAGTACACGCCTTAAAAATGTGAAGGCATTACCTCTTGGGAAGGCAATTTGTACTTATGACAGACCACTATGGATTGTGATATATGTTTGACCAACCAAAGATCAATTCCATACAAGCTAGGTGGATGGCCCTCCTCAATGAGTTTGATTTTTAAATCAAACATATTAAGGAAAAGGAAAATAGGGTGGTCGATGCCCTTAGTCGAAGCATGAAAATAATTCATCTGGCACCAGTAAGTACCTGCGAGACTGATGTCAAGGAAAGAGTCAGAAATGCACAAGAGACAGAGACATTCTTCCATACCATGACCTCATACCTACAACAAGAATCCATAGGGATAAAGTATGGAGGCTACCAGATGATGGAAGGAGGTCTGCTCACTTACTGAAGAAGATTATATATCCCAAATTGTGACAACTTGAAGAGGTTCATACTGGATGAACTACATAAAATACCCTATACTGGTCATCCAGGATGCCAGAAGATGATCACAACCACCAGGAAACAATTCTATTGGCCTCGATTGAAGAAGGAAATAGTCGAGTACCTAGCCAAATTCATAGAATGCCAACAGGTGAAAGCAGAACACCGACACCCAGTAGGATTATTACAACCTCTACCAATCTCAGAATGGAAATGGGAAACCATCTCCATGGATTTCATCATCGGATTACCAACCTCGACCAAACAAAATGACGCCATCATGGTAGTGGTGGATAAATTGAGCAATTCTACTCATTTCATCCCCATCAAATCGACTTGCAAGGCAATATACATTGCCCATGTATTCATGAAGGAGATATTCAGACTACATGGTATGCCAAAAGAGATCGTGTTTGACAGAGACACTAAATTTACTTCCAACTTTTCGAAAACACTGATGGCTGGTTTAGAGACCAAGTTGCTATTTAGCACCACCTATAACCCTCAAACTGAAAGACATATAGAAAGAGTGAACCAAATACTAGAAGACATGTTAAGAATGCATGTAATGCATCAACCCAAGAAGTGGGAAGACTACCTGCCACTGGTGGAATTTGGCTACAATAATAGATACCAAGAATCCTTAAAGATGAGTCCCTTCGAAGTCCTCTATGGTAGGCCGTGAAACACTCCTGTCAGTTGGAGTAATCCCATAAACATAATTTCTTTTAGACCTGACATGTTGAAAGAAATGGAACAACAAGTGACTCAGAGAAAACAAAACCTGAAGGTCACTTAGAACCGACAAAAAAGTTACGCCGACCAAAAGAGAACTCCAAGAGAGTTCAAGACAAGAGATCATGTATATCTCAGAGTTAGACCCAGGAAGAGTTCCTTGAAAATGGGATCTTGTGCCAAGTTGGCACCTCGATATTGTGGACTCTTCAAGGTTCTAGATATAGTGGGACCTGTAGCCTATAGGCTAGCAATTCCTCCCATAGTAAAAGAACATAATGTTTTCCATGTTTCATTATTGAAGAAATATGTACATGATTCTAATCATATAATTGACTGGTCTGTGATCTAGGTAGAATCGGAGGGACAATTCCTACTAGAAACTCAATGCATACTGGACAGAAAGGAAACCCCACTCCAGAACCAAACAATTGCACAGGTCAAGGTGCAGTGGAGACATTTTGGCCCAGATGAGGCTACATGGAAAACAGAGGATGACATGAAATAGGCATATCCGATTTTGTTTACCTCTGTACATGCATGTCATATTGATAGATAGAAGATCGAGGATGATGTTCCTTTAAGGGGGAGGGAATTGTAACACCCTGTTTCCCCCAGTCTGTAAAAATAATTATGTTGGCCAAGAACTGTGGAAAACTCAAAGATGTGAATGTGTAATTCTGAATGGATCTTAGTATACAAGGTCAACGAATGTAAATTAACATTTTGAATATATATGTGTGTGTGTGTGTGTGTGTGTGTGTGAAAGTGTTGCAGGAATGATAGGAGGGGAATGTGATGAAAAAAGAGACCATGATGGATAAAGAAAGGTGGTGGAAGGCATCTGGAATGGTGGCATCAACTTCTACCGAAATCAATACCATATTTGGTCTTCACTGGCCCGGAGACCCAAGAGCGGCTCGCTAGCCCTGAAATGAATTACTCACCAGGTTGGTAGGTGAAGAGGCCCATCATCGATTAATGAGGGATGGGGGTGAATCACCCATCCGTGGAGGCCTCAAACCTGGCCACTACGAGGAAATTTGTGCCACACGCAACCTCACCGGAAAGAAAAGGCAGGTAAAAGGTGTGGAAGGGGAGGGGGACGCGAGGGGATATCACAGGAAAAAGATTGAAAGAACTCTGGAACAAAATATAGAGTGAGTGATAGTAGAGAAGAAGGAGAGTAACCTTCGTTCTCGATCACTAAAGAACAGAGACAGAGAGTCTCAAGCATCGTGGTCTAGCTCGGGGGTGGCTAGTGGTAAATCCATTTGCAGTCACTGAGCCTGCGGTTGGGCGAAAAGGAGCATCCCTCTCAGCAGTTGTATCACACCTAGTGTTTTTCTG
Source organism: Picea glauca (assembly GCA_000966675.3). Taxonomy (NCBI): domain Eukaryota; kingdom Viridiplantae; phylum Streptophyta; class Pinopsida; order Pinales; family Pinaceae; genus Picea; species Picea glauca. The sequence continues at coordinate 72,100 of JZKD02S1194318.1, read as the reverse complement.
ATAAGTGTTATATCTTGTATCTTGAATTTAAATATTCTAACATGTATGCTCATGATTTGTGAAATTATGAATGATTTTTGTATAAGACTGTCTATATGGTGTTTGATCAGAAATGGTGGATGCATGCTTATATTAGGAAGACCACATATGACTTACTTATATAGTTATATTCATATATATATATTTTGAACAGATTAAGTGTTCAAGTCTGTTCTCGGGAAATTTATTCCCTTAATTGTCTCAAGGAATGCCCTGGGTAGATCTTCCCATAGGGTCACCCTTTTAAAGTTTACCCAAGAATCTGCCTGAGGATTTTATGGTGAAAGTCTGAAAAACCCTACACGAGAGAGAATGGTCCTCTTAGACTTAGGAAATTTCGGTGTTTCATCACTCGGGGTATCTGAGTATGAGGTTCCTTGTACTCACAACACTCGAAACCCTAATTCACAAAAACCTGAAATGACGACGTGTGGATGAGTTAGGACATTTCGGTGTTTCAGCACCTAGAATAACCAAAGGAGTATTCTCTTGTGCTCGCAAGTCCCGAAACCCCAACTTGCGAAATCCAAAAATGATAATAGTATGGAGAAGTTATAAGATCTCATAGTTTCGGTACCCGGGATACCTAGAAGCGAGTTCCTTGTACTCACAAGTCTTGAATCCCTGACCCGCGAAATTCTGAGGGGTGAAATTATGAAATATATATGCATGTTAAGAGTTTGTACTTCAGAGTTTTGGCTCCCGAAAGATATAGGTGCGAGGCCTCCCGTTTGCGCACATCGCGAAACTTCGATTCGCGAAACCCTGAATTTGGTCGAGTGTATGAAGAGCGGGTGTATCGTCTTTTTGACATTCAGGTAGTCGAGGAGTATGAATCTTTGACCTCTTGTATAGTGAAGTTCCAATATATGAAACCCCGACTCATGGAATCCCTAATTGGCATAGTATGACTTGGTTCAACATTTCGGCGTTTCGATACCCGGAAGACCCAAGAGTAAGTTTCCCTTGTACTCGCAAGTCCCGAAATCCCGACTTGCAACATCCCGAAAAGATAGTGTGTGGAGAAGTTAACATACCTCAGTATTTTGGCACCTGGGGTACCTAAGTATGGGCCCCATGTATTCACCAATCTCGAGATCCCGATTAGCGAAATCCCGATGGAGGAAACCCCGAAAATAGTGGAGTAGGTTTAGAGTTTTGATGACTTGGATTTTTCGGCCTCCAGGAAACCTAGGAGCGAGACCTCTTATTCTCACATAATGTGAAATCCATAAAGGAGAAACGCTGAAATAGCTTAGAATGAATAATATTGAGTGATTTGGTATTTCGATACCCGAGATACCTACTGGAACATTCTCTGGTACTTGCCAGTCCTGAAATCCCAAAGTGCAAAACCCCGAAATGATAATAGTGCAGACAAGATGTGGTGTTTCTGTGTTTCGGCACTCGGGATAACTAACGGTAAGTTTTCTTGTGCTCTCCAGTCCCGAAAACCCGGTTTGTGAATTCCTAAAATGGGTTGAGCGACATATATATATATATATATATATATATGTATGTATGTAGGATTTGGAGTTTCGGTTCCTAGGAAAACTAGGTGCGAGACCTCCTGTCTTCGCATACCCTAAAATCCTGATGGAAGAAACCCCGAAATAGTGAAGCATGTTTAGAATTGGCATTTTCGGAGTTTCGGCTCCTAGGAAACCTAGATGTGAAACCTCCTGTCATCGCATCCCCCAAAGTTCCGGTATGTGAAATCCCAAAGGGTAGAGTGCCCGGACTTAACCTGGGTTGTTGATCCATTTCAGATTTTGTCCCTTCGAAAGACAAAAGAGAAAGGGGAATACATGCACCGCGATTTCCTGAATCGCGAAAGCCGACGAGCACCTCCCTGATAATGCTTGTGGTCATAATTGTCGATCATATGAGTGTGGTTAAGGGATAGTAGGGTCTATATCCGGTCCCGTAGGTATTCGGGGAATTCTGTTCATCAGAGAAAAGATGAAAAAGGCCGAACATTTTTTATTTCTGTAGTGGGTGTGCTACAACTATTGAAATTGTATGTCTCTAGATAGTAGATGTATGCTACTGTGGTGGATGTATTCCATTGATTGTGACTATATGTCACTGATCAAGTAGTTGTGTGCTACTTGGTGTGGTAGTGTACCACTAGATTGTGGTTGTGTACTACTATGGATAGACACAGTTGTGTTGTATTGAATGACATTGTTCTGATTTCCTTGTAAACTATCAGAAGTATTGAAAATGATTATTAGTTAGATGAATGATTAGTGTATTGATGGACAAAGATTCTCCAGATGGAAAATGGTCCAGAACATCTATTATTCTAGGACATATTCCTAGATTAGAAGAATGGCTCTTGTATGACTCCTTGGAGTGAGTGACGTATTCATCATCATGTCTGATTACTCAGATGGAGTATGGTTTCGAGAGATGATGCAGTTGTTGTTGTCAGATGACACTGATAGAGATGATGGTTCTCATGATATAATAATGAGATAGTCTATACACTATGATGATGCTACCAGTTGAATGGTATGTTTGTGATCAAGACCATTTCCTTCATTACCTCTCTATCTAGGAGGGAGTGTTGATATTATGGTAGTTTCCGGAGGTATTTACCTCCACGTGTAAACTTGAAGAGAATAGAATATTACAGGAAGCAAGAAGAAACCATAAATAATTGATTAAGAACCCTAGAATACAAGTCAGATCAAGATAATGATTTGTATTAGGTTATTAGCCTTCAAGAAAAGAAGTCGGCTAAAGGAAATGTTATATACTAAGTGATTAGCACCCAGACTGAGAAGTTGGCCCAGGCAGTATAGTAGAAACAATATAAATATAGGAGGCCAGTCTTCATTTTGGCCGGCATTCTCAGAATTGCAGAAGTACACTTGTGCACACTATAGTTGGCTAGTTTGTGTGCAAGTCTTGGGAGCAGTTACTGCCGACAGTTCTGTAATTTGCATTTTCAGTTTTCTGGGTTGGACTCTCTAATCATCTTTTGTTATTATTGCTTGGTGCACTATCCTTGGAGAGAGGTTTGCCACCTTTGTTTGACTATTAATCCTAGGGTTTGCTTCCATAATCATTCTCTGTCAAGGTTAAGGTGATCGGGGGTGGATTTCGCCTATGGTTGGGTGACAATACTAATATATTGTCTATGGTTAAATGAGCACATCTATTATATTCTAACAATGGCTATGTGGGGGAGGGAGAATGGAGCCTATAGGTAATGGATGGAGGAGAGGAGGAGAGGAATGGGGAATGGGGAGTGGGAGGTGGTGAGGGGTTTGGGGGAAGGTGGGTGCATGAGGAGGAGAGGATGAAGGGATAGGGTTTTGGAGCAATGCATAGGGTGGAGGTGGAGTCTACTGCATGGGGAGGGAAAATGAAGAAGAGGGGAGGAGCTAGGATCTATGTGGGGAGAGGTGGATATGGAAGGGAGTGTGCTTGTTGGGAGTGAGGGTGGTGGTGGCACCCTGGTGGTGGATGGGTCGCTGACCACCCAAACTAATTTTTTGATTTTTTGATTTTTGGGGGGTTTTTAACTATAGGAAAAGGGACAGAAGGTCTTGGGTTCACACCCCCTCCCCTCCTTTTTGAATTTTTTGACCAATTTCTGGTTTTTTTCGGCAGAGGAAAGTGAGGGGGTTGGGATTCAAAGCCCAGGGCCTGCAAATTTCCATGCACAGGCCTGCAAATTTAGCAAAGCTCGGAAATATTAATTCTCTAAAGGGGCCTCAAGGCTTGGGCCTGGTTCCCATGAGGGGTTAGAACCTCCTCCCCTTTGAAGTTTTTGCATAGGAAATTTAACAAATTTATAGCAGCCACCAAAAGGAACCAACAACCAATTACACAACTGAAGAAACACTAAAACAACCATTGGAAAACAACAAACTAGGAGCCATGAAAGAGGAAAAAACTTGTCATTTTTAGGAAGAAAGTGTTGGTTTTTATTCCTATAAGATATGATCGATATATTATTACAATGATGAGTGTTCCATATATAGGGAACATATGGTGACCATCCATGAAAGGATGTGTCCCTTGAATAATCGATAACTATTTATTATTATCATTTAGTTATTATATATGATATTTAATAATCAATAATTATATTATTAATTACTGTTCTAAGAGAATTTCTTCCAAATGTTGTCCAAGAATCAACACTCCATCTCAACAAGGGATACATTCTGCAACATGCCAATCTTGTCTTTGAAGTATACAAACTTCACCTAGACTCATGACACTTGTCTGTTAGTCTTGGCAGACATCTCTCTCCCACCTGAACTGAGGAGAAACTCTTTATGCATCTCTCCCTCTGAGCCAATTAACTCTCTCTAAGATTAGGCTCACTTTGGGTCTGCATGTAATAACATATAGCATATTGAGTCTTTATCATTCCTTGTCAAATCATCATGACTAGGAAAAATACAACACTAGGATCTTTCACCACAGGTACAAACCTATGAGTGAATGTCGGCCTGATGCTAACTGACATGTAGAAATCACTTCAAGCACATCGAGTCCATATTATTCCTTGTCATGATCAAGGAAGGACTATGTCTAGGTCCATTTACCACAAGTGCACCTTTATGATAAATTTATTCTATCTCCCTTGGTCTGTAACCCAATCTAGGAGAAGTTTTGCCCAATGCTGAAACATCAATACTCCCTCTTAGCTAGGGAGGTATCTTTCCATAGTAGTACACAACTATTGTCCAGAGACACGTAGTCTCCGTTAGTGGTACACAACCACCATAGTAGAAAAAGGTTTGTCACACATGGAACTCCAATGTGGACTTCTAGAGGTTACTCCCTCTAGGAGCACTTAGGGTCAACTCCCCATAGTCTGAGATGTCAAGGGTAAACTCCCTTGACATGTCCTCATGTTCTCTCCACATGGAATGATGGGATATAAGCCCAAATGCACTTATCCCTTCTTGAATAAGTGTTCCACTTATCCCTGATAGAATACGTGTTCCACTTATCCCTTATCGAATAAGTTTCCTTATAGATCAGCTCAACTCAATTCACAGAGGAGTAAGATCTGGAGAAATTTTGTCACACATGGCACTCCATGTGGACTTCTAGAGGCTACACCCTTTAGAAACACTAGGGTCAGCTCCCATAGTGTATGACGTCAAGGGTAAACTCCCTTGACATGTCCTCATGTTCTCTCCACATGGGACGTTGGGATATAATCCCAAACACACTTATCCCTTATCGGATAAATGTCATCACAGATCAACTCAACTTAGTCACAGAGGAGTATTATCTAGAGAATTTCTCAGGAAGATGTAAACATTAACACTCCCTCTCAGTGAGGGAGGCATTCTCTACCATCCCAAGTCTATCACGGAAGTACTTGAACTTCATTCTGGTTTGGTAAGAACATCAACAACCTACTCATATGTAGATATGTAGGAAGGTATTGCACCAATACTTCCATCCTCTACACCATGTCTTGGATGTAATGGTACTTGATCTCAATGTGGTTCGATTTGTTAGGAAACATTGGATTATCATATATCTTCACACAACTTTGGTTACCATAATGAATAATGGTGGAATCCAGCACATGTTCAGATAAATTTGCAAGGAGCTTGTGAAGCCACACTACTTCACAGACTGTCATACTTAATGCAATGTACTCTTCTTTTGTTGTGCTCAAATCCACATAAGTTCATTTCCTACTACACCAGGAAACCATGGAAGATCCCAAAGTGAAGAAACACTCGAAGGTTCTCTTTCTGACCACTACGCTCCCTTCCCAATTAGAGTCAATATATTCCTACCATATCATATCAATACTGGAAGTATATCTTATACCATACCCAATTGTTCCTTGCAAGTATCTCAACACATGCTTCACAATAATCTAGTGTGTCTATCTCAACTGACTTATAAATTGGCTAAATGCACTCAATGCATAGCAAATATTTGGTCTGGTGTTAACTAGATACATCAATTATCCAATCATCCATTTGTACAGAGTTAGATCAATTTTGTCAGAATTAGAAGAAGACACACTTAGTTTCTTCAGATTCATCATCATTGGTGTAGCCACAGGCTTCAAGTTCAATATCTCAAACTTCTTCAATATCTCAACTATGTACTTCCCATGAATTAGGAAGATCTCATCATATCTTTTCCACACCTCTAGTCCCGAGAAGTAGTGCATAATACCAATTTCCTTTATCTCAAACATAGAGGCCAATGCAAACTTTCATTCAACAATATGGTTCTCTGTATCAGTGAGGAATAAATCATCAATGTAGAGGACCAAAATCAAGGACTCACCATTAACAGTCTTTTAGTACAGGCTAGGATCGACAACACTTTTATTGAAGCCCAAAAATCATCAGGTGTCCATCAATCCTTGCATACCAAGATCGAGGTGGTTGCTTGATTCCATACAAGGCCATCTTCAACCTGCACACATGAGACTCCTTCTCATGTATCACGAAACCATATGGCTACTCGATGTATACTTCTACCCCAATATCTCCATTGAGAAAGGATGTCTTTACATCCATATGATGGACTCTCTAACACATGGATGTTGCAGGGGAAATAATCATCTGGATAGAAGTGTATCAAGCGACAAGAAAAAAATTCTCCTCATAATCTATTCCCTCCACCTGAGAGAATCCTCTAGAAACAAATCTTGTTTTGTGCCTCTCAATGCTCCCATCAACTATGTGTTTGATATTGCATATCCATTTGGAAGTCACTGCAAACTTCCCCTGAGGTCTCAGAACAATATCCCACACATCATCATGATGGATTGATACTCCTCCATCATGAAATCTCTCCATATTGGATGACTAGTTTCCTCCTCATAATAGGAAGGCTTCAAAATGAATGATCTGGCTCATAGTTGCAGCATAGAATGAAAATCTCTAAGGTCTCTTTCTCACTCAGAAGGTATCACGTGGAGATGCATATCCTTCTTCTTCTTGCATAGTCTGATGAGACCATGTAAGTCTCTTTCGACCTACTGCAATATATCTGGGCACATCAACTAGAGCTAAAGGATCAATGAGATCAATTGGATCAATTTGATCAATATCCATGTGAGATCCTCTAGATCTCTTAAATGATACCTCTTCCTCAAAGGTAAAATCTCTGCTCACCTCAATTTGTCTCTGACCAAGGATGTAGATCCTATATGCCTTCAAAGAATCATTGTACCCCACAAATGTACCCTTTCTTCCTGAAGGGTCTAGCATGATCCTTTTCTCCTTGGGTACATGAATGTATACTAGACACCCAAATATCCTGAAGTGTGCAACCTTAGGATTCACTCCTGAACTGTGTCCATACTAGACATATCTTGGTTCCCTTTTACAACACATATCTATGACATATTGAGGTTCCCTCGTGAAACCAATGTCTTGGTTCTTGCATCTGACCATCTAAGGTACATCAGGAGGATGATGTCCAAATTTTCTCTTACTAGTCCATACAATATCCTCCAGGGAGAATGTCTCATGATGTTTCCTAAAAAATCTCTAGGACACATCGAGGTTCTGCCACTAAAACAATGTCTCCAATACATATCGAGGTTTCCTCATGGAACCAATGTCTTAGTTCCAGACTCTAGTTGAAATGAAGTCATCCCAACTCCTCTCTCATTGCATATTTGGCGGAACCCTCGTCTCAGTAAAATCGTGCTTCAATTCTCAGTGATCCATCCACATAACCTTTTATTATTTATAAGATTCACTCACACCATCAAATAGTTTTCACATAGTGTTTAGAATTGAATAAGACCCACACACTACACGTGGTGGGGCCCACACACACTCAAAGTGAGTATTTAGGTGGTTTGGCTCACATTCACTCTAACGATAACCTTCACATGGAATCAAACATGGATATCATCTACGCTTCAAAAGATAAAAAAAATTGGAACATTATAGAATGGTAAGTGCTATATGGGAACGTTCGATTGGCAATTATATTTTCTTTCATTACAATTTTCCCCAAATTACCAACCTGTTGAGCAGTCAACACACCCTAAAAAGTCTACGTCAAATTTCACTTTTGGGGTACCACTTGATCTTTTGGCATTGTCTAATATGAAAAATGTGTCCTTTGCTTATCGTTTTTTGATTCTCATTAAGTCTTTAAAAGCTTGCTTGGACATGTGAAAACCATTAAATTAAAATACTAATATCTAAATTGGAGAATTGACAGTCAAATCTTTCCCGGACACGCTTAAGGAATTCAACATCGGAAGGATTAAGCGTGAAATAAAACTCTAGAGAGAACCAAATTTGTTGAGTCCTGATCTTCGTCGGCGTTGGCAGATGCGAGATTTCTCTAGCGACAAACATCACCAAGAATATCATGGATGACCGATCCCTTCGCCATCGGCGAAAGACTGAGAGAATAAGCATTGAATGAAGATGAAATAATGATCGTCGATCGCCGACTTCAAAAACATTTTCGGTATCGGGAGATTCGAAGGATGGTAACCCACAAAGAAACTGAACGTTAGTTTTATTTTCGAAGGCCGATCCCCAATACTCACCCGACATCGACAGTCACAGTGTTAAGCTCATTTTAGTGTGCCTGACTTAGACAAAGTCTCGAGTTCGACCGTTACCCGTAACCTAAGTTCCCGGTTAGTACCCTGTATCCCAAGTCAGTGGTGCCACGTCGATACCATATGATGAAATCAATTGGTGTCAGAGGTTTTATCAAGAGGATACTGACCAAAATGGGCTTAAGGATATTGCGATTCTTGATCTTCCTACTAAGAAGATGACACGATGGGACGTTTTAGCTCTGAGATATGCTAGATATGATGCATTTAAAGGTTAATCAATTCCAAAATCTCACATTAGTTGCTAATTTGTACACGAATCAAAATGGCCATTTGAAATTGCCGATACAGTGCATCTCACCCCCGCGCCTCCACCGTCAACTCACGTAGAATTTATTTGCAGAGATTCAGCCGTAGATTGTTTTGAATTTCACCCATTACTCGTATTAACTGGTTGATACGACTGGTAGGATCTCTCTCGTTATATTCTTTTAAGTCATTGAAAACAAGGTTATTTTGTGCACGAGGGAATCCAGATCATCCAAAGGAGCGAGATGAGAAGTCTAGGGATAGCTTCCAAGGTCTAGTGAGTATAAAAACAATAGTTTAGCAAGTGTTACAGGTATGTACCAATCTATGGATGTTTTATGCTTAATTTAATATGTTTTATCCAATGTCACTCTATAGGCCTACCTGAAGATCATTTTTGGTTGCAATAACAATGCCTTCGAAGAAAACCACCACTAGGAAATCCTCAAGAGAACCAAAGCTACAATACCTAGAGGTGGGAGAGGGTGCCTCCCCAATGGTTGCTAGACAATTGGAATTTTCTCCAAATCTAGTGCCCGTCATCAAAACAACCACCAAGAAGGCTTTCGTTCAACTCCTGATCTTTGGAGACATAGAGGAAAAAATTGGGACCAAGATGGTATTCCCACACTGGGAATAACTTTTCAAGAAAATCAAGCGGGAGGAATTCCCCGAATACACCCAGCACAACGATCCTGATATGAGAATAATCGACAATGAAGTCCTCCCGAATGTTCGAAAGGCTTGTCTACACATGGTGGCGAGCAAGACTCTAGTATTCCCCTGCATAGAACTGTTGAAATGTCTTATTTATAACACTGACACACAAAGGTGTTTGATTAATGATGACAATGGCAGATGCATTGGGGTTTTCCTTCCAGTAGAAGTGCAAAATTATTATAAGCTCAGAGAGTCGAAAGAGCGGTTGAGTACTGATTTTCTTTTGAGTTTCTATGAGAAACATGACACTAGTAAGGTGATAGATTCTTGGTGGAGAGAGGATAAAAATTTCACCAATCGGACCTCCGGCTAGTACCTGACGACCAACCTTAGAGATATTTACATATATCTAATGGCCCTCCTCTACAGATTGTATGGGGGAAAAAACTACTCCAGGTTTTCAGAAGCTTGGATGCCTCTAGCATATACCGTAGCCATTTCTGGAATAGGTTTTAACTAGGGTGAAATCATATTCAAATAGATGAGCACTTGCATACAACAAGCTCAGACGTTGAAAGAGGGAGAAACCTTGTCCTTTTAGATGGCATCTTATCTTTTTGATGTCGTCTACACCAAAAAAAAATTCGTTGGAATGAACTTAAGCTGACACACTTCAGAGCTCCGGTCCATGTTTATTTTGGAATCTTCTGGGAGAATAGGTACAATAAATCCTACTCTCTCATCTACAACCATTTTATCACACACATTTATTTGTTGTTATTCAAGAAATAATGCACAAGGTTGTTGGACGCAGCCAAAAATATTATATCGAAGGTTGGCCACTGGTATCTGGATGAGCGTGATACATACATCAGGGTTTTTGGCATCACTGAAGCACCTCATTTGCTACCTGTATATGTCCCTGATCGACTAATAGTAGGGGAAATATGTTATTAGAACATCTTGCAAGGTTACAATTCTACTTTGGTAAAGGATAAGAAGCGGTCCTTCATACCCTACAGTTTTCATGTTGGTTTCTACATGGCAAAGGACACTGCTTAAGACAAACAGGAAGGGTTGAACCAACTGGAGTTCCATTTCTAGACTGGTCGCTTCGCAATAAAAACCTGAAAGGTTTAGTCTTGAAACACGCATCACAAGTATCGTCGTGCTGGCCATACGCCCATTATAGGTTTGAAGATGAAATCTTCAATAAAAATGCTCAAGATTGGGAAGAGGTGATGGTGAGGATGGTTGAACCCAAGGGAACCAGATTCAAGGTTATGAGTTGGGATGAGCAAGAAACTATCTTGGAACAAACAGTTCAGGAGACCATCAAGATGAGAGAGTAAATGATATTAGTCGGAGTGGTGGGATCTCCCCAAGGAACTACTAAAACAACAGGGATTTCCGAAGTTTAGTACAATATAGGAAGTTCTCTGAAGTTCAAGATGTACAAGGGATGGGAAGACTCATGTATCAATAGGCCCAGTTGTTAATGAAGCATATGCAGGATAACCCAGACCTCATCATAGTGAAAAAGCTTCTGACTAAAGGCCCAGAAGAAATCCCAGCAAGGGTGAGCGACCCTGATTCCATAAACCTTGGTAATGTCAATGGGTCAAATGAACCTGATTCCATTAGGCCACCAATTGAATCGCTGACAGGCATGACGATTCAACCAAAGGTGGGCCAAGTATTAGTGGAAATAGGTTCACCTAATCCTTTGAGTGAATTTATAAATATATATAGTGATGATGAGAGCCTGTAGACATCTCTCGGGAACCCTGTGCAGATCCAAGAAGAAAAGGGACCTGAGAAGGCTGCTTCGCCTGATCCCAAGGTTCTAACCCAAGAGGTCCTAGGGAAGGAAATAGAAACTAAAAATGTTCCCAACATAAAGAGGCCTGATGTGCTAGAGACCCAAGTAGACAATCCAAAAGACAAGTCAGAACCAGATAATTCAAAGGAAGGATCCCCACTAAAGGAAATCGACGTTCCAATGACCGATGGACAAGTAAGTACTGAGTCTTTTCTCGACGTCTCTATTTTTCTTGGTACTTAGATCTTTGATAAGTGATATACAGAGGCTAGGCCCTCAAAGTACAATGAGAAATTTCAAGAACACGATCTGGAACAAGTATACACCGTTGGAAATCTCGGAAACACACTTACATGGGGTGATCAGCAGATTCCCGAACCGGTGGGTGAGGTGGATGATAGCTATGGAATCTCCTATGATTGAAATAAAAAGTCCATCATGAAAAGAACCATGAAGAAAAGGATAATCACGTTGGATCACTCTTTCCTCATCACCATAGAGGAGGATTTGATAAACACAAAAAATGCTAAAACATCTTAGCTCATCGACTCGGGGATGGTGATTTCAAATGCCACACTGGATAGAGCTAAACAAGATGAAAAAGAGTTGGCTGCCTCTCTGAAGGAGCTATAACATTTGTGCCACCTTGCTGAATACTACCAGGGCACCACTTAGACTACGGTTCATCTAAGAAGTGAGTTCAAAGCAGCTTACAACAAGTTCACACACAAGTGACACCTGTTCACTACAAAGATAGTTGAGCTCCTGGATGACACTCTCATGGCACTCTCAACATGAAAGGATATGGAGTGGTGGTATTAAATGGTGCAACAAGCCATTGAAAGACTCAAATACATCGATGCGGTCCAGTAGATCTGAGATAAAGAAGAACATGACATCCAGATGTTAGGAAAACGCAATCTTGATCGTATGAAGCAATCATTCGAGTATTGGGCAAAGATGTCTTAGGAACCACACAGATAAATTCAAAAGCAATGGGAAAAATGCAAGAAACATTGGGGTAAAATCAACAAAGAAATGAAGGATATTAGAATCCCCGAGTTCGGTTACCCCAACAACTTCATCGACTTGTGTGACATAGTCGGATAGCATGCCAAGCAGGATTCACTATGGGATGAAGAGCTAGCCAAGGTGACCGATACAGTGCCAAGACAAGTGAAAATATTTATGGAACACCTGATGAAGGCTCAGACCATACTACAATAGTTAAACACCAGTCTAGTAAAGTACAAAGTAGATGCGGTGGAGATCACAGGATTCTACGTGGCTCCAATGGAGCAACACAAATTTCCATGGGACCAAAATTGTGAGGTGTTGTTTATTAGTTGGTCAGAGTATGAGAAAAGTCACCCCTTTCAAGCAATATCTTGAGTTGACTGTTAAATAAATTGTTAGAAGAGGGTGCCACGTGGCAATTTTTTGTTTTGTTAAACTGCACTTAGCCGTTATTTTTAGTTGAATTTTATGTTATAAATAAGAACTTCGACCAACTAGTTAAAGGTCGATGGTTGTTTCAAGAAACTATTATGTTTTGGTTTTGTTAAGAATTATTTCTGAGCTACCATTAATAGAGTAGTCCTTCTGGACCAGAGACAAGTTATTTTCATCAACTACATGTGTGATTGGACGTGGAGAAGAACTATTTCCTATCTTGTTTCATGAATGATGTTGTAATGAGTATGAGTAATTAATTATGTTGTCAAGTTATGTAACACCCTGTTTCCCCCAAATTTGTAATTAATCCTAATACAGGAATTACCATGCTAAAGCATGATGAAAATGTGAATGTATGATGTGAAGGGACCTTATGAAGAAGGTCGATAAATGTAAATAAAATTATGAATTTATATTACTGAACTGCTGAGAGGGGATGTGTAGAAAAAGAGACCACGAGGGCGGTCGAAGGCACCTGAAAAGGTGGCGTTAACTTCCACCGAGAATTAAATACCGTATTTGGACTCCACTAGCCCGGAGAACCAAAAGCGGCTCGCTGGCCTTGAAAATTAATGGCTCACTGACTGGTAGGCGGATGGCTTGATGAGGGATGGGATGGTAAACCGCCCATCCGTAGAGCCATCAGGCCTGATCAGTGCGAGGGAAATCGCGCCACACGCAACCTCGCGAAAGGATAAGGCGTATGGTAGAGGCGATTGAGGGGGCAGACGCGAGGGGAACTCTGGCTTTATGAAGAGTGGGTGATAGCAGAGAGGAAGGATTGCAACCTTCGCTCCTAGTCACTGGCAGACAGAGAGACATCGTCACAGAGCATCGTGGTCTCAGCTCGAGGGTGGCTAGTGGTAAATCCGCTGGGAGTCGCTATGCCTACGGTTGGGTGGAAACGAGCACCCCTCTCAGCAGTTGCACCCGATTCTGAAGTTATTTCTGATAAGTGTTTGTTCACATTACCTCTTGAAATTCATATGCTGACATATCTGCTCATAAACTGTGAAATGGTGAACGATTATATTATAAGAATGTCTGTGTAGTGTTTTGATAAGAGATGATACATATATATATATATATATATATATATAT
>JZKD02S1194318.1:33317-51776 GCA_000966675.3 Picea glauca | reverse complement strand
ATGCTAAAGCATGATGAAAATGTGAATGTATGATGTGAAGGGACCTTATGAAGAAGGTCGATAAATGTAAATAACATTATGAATTTATATTACAGGACTGCTGAGAGGGGATGTGTAGAAAAAGAGACCATGAGAGCGGTCGAAGGCACCTGAAAGGGTGGCGTTAACTTCCACCGAGAATTAAATACCGTATTTGGACTCCACTAGCCCGGAGAACCAAAAGTGGCTCGCTGGCCCTGAAAATTAATGGCTCACAGACTGGTAGGCGGATGGATTGATGAGGGATGGGATGGTAAACCGCCCATCCGTAGAGCCGTCAGGCCTGATCAGTGTGAGGGAAATTGCACCACACACAACCTCGCGAGAGGATAAGGCGTATGGCAGAGGCGATTGAGGGGGCAGACGCGAGGGGAACTCTGGATTTATGCAAAGTGGGTGATAGCAGAGAGGAAGGATTGCAACCTTTGCTCCTGGTCACTGGCAGACAGAGAGACGTCGTCATAGAGCATCGTGGTCTCAGCTCGGGGGTGGCTAGTGGTAAATCTGCTGGGAGTCGCTATGCCTACGGTTGGGTGGAAACGAGCACCCCTCTCAGCAGTTGCACCCTATTCTAAAGTTATTTCTGATAAGTGTTTGTTCACAGTACCTCTTGAAATTCATATGCTGACAGATATGCTCATAAACTGTGAAATGGTGAACGATTATATTATAAGAATAGTCCCACCCAAGAGAAAATACAAAAGAGAATAGTCCAAACTAAAGGAAGATCCTTCAAAAGAAAACGTAAAGCCCATTGATAATTTGGCGGGATCGCAAGATCTGGAGAACCATTCCACTATTAAACGCTGCAAAGTCTAATTGGGCCTTAGTGGTGGGTTTGGTTCCTACTATTGAATCAAGGGATTTAAGACACATCAACACAACCTTACATGGATATCAAATCCAACTACATATAACTGGTGGTTACGTACCTGTGACATTTGCATTACTTTCCAAGTCTTATCTACAACTGTAAATACTACCAAGTGGTAAATGGATTCACCCCAGAGAACATGCCAATAAAACTTTCTCTGAGAATGAATACCTGAGAGGTGAGTTTATACATAGCGGGGGACAGGGGTAGAAACCCTAGTTCATGCATTGGATTCTGAGTCATAAATCTCCATGACTATTTTATTAATCCCCCGGGTCGGTCATAAGAATTATGTTTGTCCACTATGATTGTGTAACGCCTGGTAGAAATATCAAATGCCATCGTATGAAAAAACAAATATAAAGGAAATTGACCTTCAAGAGAAGGGAGGGTGAGGCATCTCCAAGTCCCCATAGCCAGATTACTTAAGTAAGCATGTAGTACACGAATGCTACACATGAGTCTTTTTCTAACATCCACAACATTTATATGCAAAGGAACTTTGCAAATTTGTGAACCATTTTCTTCTATAACCAAAGTTTCCACATCATGTCAGTGACCCCAATTTAGTTGCACGAAAAACCTAGGAAGGGAATGAAATGGAAAGTTTGGATCCATTATTTGCAGAGGGTTACCGATCGATGATGATAGGAGATAATTCCATTGTTTACACACACTCTTTAGATTCACAAGAACCCGAAGGGGAAACCTCACCAAAATCATAAACAACATATCGTCGAGAAGATTTTTCCAGATATTTGCTTCCATGTCTTGCAAGGCCAAGCCAGATCACATTAGTTGGTCTGGATTATTGAACCCGGTTGAAATCAACAATTCTCACACCTTTTCACACGTATATATGCTCACCAATGAAAATTTAAATTGATGGACACCTCATTTTAAAAAAAAAGAAAAGAAACTTTCTTTCAGGATCCTAGGACCTCCCATGAGGGAGTTATCCCAGTCCTTCTCTGATACCATGTTGGATTTTCTTCATATAAGGTATGATCGATATATTATTACAATGACGAGTGTTCCATATATAGGGAACACATGGTGACCATACATGAAAGGATGCGTCCCTTGAATAATCAATAACTATTTATTATTATCATTTACCTATTATATACGATATTTAATAATCAATAATTATATTATTAATTATTATTCTAAGAGAGTGTCTTTCCAATGTTGTCCAAACATCAATAGAAAGCAACACAGTCACCATTTGTTTGAATAACCAACAAGTTTTTTTTGAATTGGGACTGATGGGGGGTTACCTGCAATCTGTGCTTGGGGATGGAGTATGGTCTGGCCAGCCATGGAAACCCTTAATTGTTGTTTTATGGAGCCCCTCATCTTCCATGGCTTCCTGAATTGTAGAGCTCCCTCTCCCCTCGGCCAAAATGCCAAAATGACTTGAGAGAGGGGAAAGGGAGGGTTTTGTATTTTTTATTTTTTCAAAAAAATAAATTTCCAAATTTTGCATGAGGGAGGTTGCGTGTCACTCCCTTGATTTCCCCACATTTCTAATTTTTTATTATTTTTCAAAAATTGTGCCAAGTCAAAGTGTGATTTTGACTTTGAATTTAGACCATGACTTTATTGACTTAGCCAAAAAAAGTTGTCGGGTGAGACAAGATCGGAATTAGACGCAAATCATGTTGTTGGAAAGGTATCACTGAGACCTTCAAGAATATGAGGCCACCAATATGAAATAATTCCACATCAGCCCTCAATTTTGGCCTGGAACAATTATCACTTAAAGGCCTTGACTTGCTGGTGGGCCCACATGACACCCAATCTTGCGAAAGGCGCCATATCGCCATACGATATCCAATCGAGGAAAATGAAGTACTGTCGGAAAGGTATCAAAGAGTACGTCAAAGATATGGCCATATATTTGTGCGTTGGGTCCATTAATGGCTTTTTTATCTGTCATGAAACCCCGCAATAGAAGTTGGTTTCCACCCTTTGCTTGAAATAATTCACAAACTTGTGGAATCTCTAACCGGGCCATTCGAGGTCAAAATGAGGAAAATGAGGAGCCATTGGAAAGGTATATGAGTCCAATATAGTGTGAAATCACTGAATATCTTATTTAGAAACCTTTAACAACAATGTGTTAACCCCGAAGCACTGCAACCAATCTGGTGTCCAAAAGTGGTCATGAACTTGCGAAGGCTCGTTCTCACAAACCGGGGGTCGAAACCAAGCAAAAGATATACCATTGGAAATGTATCACACTAACCTAAACCATGAATATGTTTTCATTTCCTTTTAAAACAAAAATCTTAACATAATCATACCAAGAAGTCATAGCTATTGGTTTTGGCCATTGAGGTGATTCTAACTTTGCGTCCTTCGTACGGGGGTCATGCAGACTCGAAATCAAGCCCATGATATCCCGTTGGAAATATTTTCCTAATCCCTAAAATATGGAAGAATTAAATTTCCCAAAATGTGAGAATACTTCATTTTATTCTTTGCGAAAGAACCCCATCCCAATGGGACCCGCCTAATGACAGGCGAAAGGGGCCAATGATAAATGTTTTGCAAACTGTGTGCTTAGCTCATCAAATATGAAATGAAAAGTATTGACATGAGGAATTATGATGTTGGATGGTTTTAGAACTCAAAAATTACCCCATGAATTCCTCCCCTGGGGGGAAAAAAACGTGGTCCCGTGAAAAACCGAGCAAGGTCGGGATGAGCCCGTTTGGGTACCGTTTAAGATGTTGATGGACATAGTGATGATCAAGTTTTCTACACCATTTCCAATGAGATGATAGTAGAATAGGTAAAATAATGAACTTGATATCCATTTGACCTCACTATCCCCCAACTGACCATGGAAGCACTGACCCAACTTAATGCAACAACTCTAAATTGACCGAGATTGTTGCCAACTAATTTGACCTTACTTCTTGATATTCTCTAGTTCATGATAACTATTTACATACTTAGATAAAAAAATCTATGAAGGAATCAAACTGATACTCTTTCAAGGGTAGAGTCCATAGTAACTATGACCCCCACCATTTTCTTCGACTGGAATCATAGCTCAAAGGGCTACTTGTGGAGGAATGAAGGTGTAAATCACCATGTTGATCCCAAAGCAGATTTTTTAAGCCCTAAATAGTGGCAAATTATCCCTTAATTAGGGAATATTACATTAGTAATTTTATTTTATTTATGTCGGCTTGGTTCTATTAGTTGTAATTTTATCTCCTAGTCTCCTATATATACCAAGGAGACTTTTTCAATTGGAATCATATTGTATTTGAAAATTTATGTGGTGTATAAGGAGGTTTCCCCCTCAAAGAGGATTATTATATGAAATTATCTCTTTTTCAAGGCATTTAGTACTTATTTCGAGGTTTTTCTATGCTATCTTGATATTTGGTTTCTAACATTTGGCATCAGAGCTCAAGGAATTGGGGTTTCGTTGCTACACCTGAGACACCTTCGAATTTTCTCTATAGCATTTTTTCTACTGCATTTCAAAAGGAACCCCTTGGAGGGTATTTAGTAGACAGATATGACTACGTGGGGTAAAACTTTCCGGTCCCGAGGTCTTATACTTTCATAGATATAGACTATGTAAGATAGGGTTCTGAAATCATCCTGAATTTAGTCATCTAATAATTTTCTCTATAAAAACTTTTCTGGAACATTTCAGACACTGAACTATGTAGGATATTCATATAATTTATTAAGGTATATTTTCTAAAAATTTCATCTTCTGGGTCATCCTACTTTTGTAGATACACCCTGTGCAAGATATGGTATCTGACTAGTCATATTAACTAGTATCAAATAGGTCTTCCAGGTAAAAAAGTGATACATTCTTTAGTGAGTATCCAAATCAAGCGAGACTAGTTGCATTGGACAGTGGACAGTTTGTAGTATTTCTGGTACAAGTTTCAAAATCAAATATAATATATTATGATCTTGGAACACTTTACAAGTACGTTGTCCTGGAAGCAACAAAAATCAGTAAGGTGTGTGGAAGTTACCATAACTTCCAATTCGCACATCCAATTTTGATCAGACTTGTGGCATTGTAGAAAATATATATTAGAGAACTAGAAAAATAAATTTTCAAACCTAGAAGGGACAAAATTTTGGAGATATAATAGAATAAATATCATCTAGTAGAACCACCTTGAAATCAAGGTTTAAAAGTAATACTTGGCCAACATGCCACAAAAAAAGGGAACTTCTACACCAATTAAGCCTCCATACAATCCTACTTGGAATCTTAATGAAGGTGAAGAAATGCATAGAGACATAAATGATTTACAAAAGAAGACATTAACAAAAGATGAACGACAAGGGATGATGGATTCAACTGAAGCTAAGTTGGAGGCAATAATGGATACTAATATGGAGATTTTGAAAAGGGAGATCATGGAAGGATTGAAATTGTTGCTAACAGATAGGAAACCCGAAAGTGAAAATGTATCTCATGAAATTCATGATGAGGACACAAGGAATATTAATCAAGAATGGAGAAACTCCAACTAGGGATGATTTTAGGGGCTAAATTTCGCTCATGGGCTAATTTTCCATGATTTTTCCAAAAACAAGATTCGCTATTTTAAAACTGATTCACCCAAATTCTATAGGATAAAATTATTTTACCTTAAAAGTCGCCAAAACTTTATAAAAACTTTATAAAAACTATATTAAATCCTTAGAAATTTGAATATTTTTACAAAAATATCGCCAATCATTTATAGTTGGCATATGAAGGATTAGTAAGATTCGCCAAGGTTTCTACATTTTAAAATAAATTTCCATCCTTAAAATCATCCCTGACTCCAACTTTGGGTTGAATACCAACGAATTTCCTAAGATCGATATGAGGAAGTTTGATGGGAAGGATCCAATAACATGGATACTTCAGATGGAGCAATTCTTTGATCTACATGATGTTCCACATACACAAAAGGTATGAATTGATTCTTTATATTTAGAAACCAATCAATTTGTGTGGTATCAATGGCTTTGTTCTAGCAAATCACTTGTCACTTGGACAATTTTCATGGAAGAAATGATAACACACTATGAGGATACAGGATAAATGCCTTCTTTAGCCAATTGATAAATCTCAGGCAAAAGGGTTCAATTGCAGATCACATTGGGAACTTCCAAATATTGAATATAAAGGTAACGGATATTTCAGATGAGCAGCTAATCGATGTATTCATAGGAACTTTAAAGGATAAAATTCAACATGAGGTTCACCTTTGGGAACCCAAATCATTGGAGAATGCATTCAGGGTGGCAAGAAATGTTGAAAGTAAAAATATGGCTATGGATACTAGAAGGAACAATCCTAACCTCTATTGAGAGAATATTGTTCCTTATTCTAAAATACCTCAACCTACAAGGTTGGAACCTCAACAATTGGAGGAAATAAAAGAAAAAGGTTTATGATTTAATTGAGACAACAAGTACAATAATGAACGTAAGTGGGGTGAGAATAAATTATTCTACATAGATTGTGAAGAGGAAGAAGAAGAAGAAGAAGAAGAAGAAGAACCATCTCAACATGAAAATGTAGAAGCAATTTATTCTGAAGAGATTATTCCCACGATATCATGTAATTCATTGGCTAGAATTACCACTCCTCAAACCCTCAAGATCTAAGGATATATAGAAAAGAAAAAGGAAATAGTCCTAATTGATTTTGGTAGTACTCATGATTTCATTCACTATAAATTAGCCAAAGCTCTAAATTTATTTGTATATCCAGCTCCCAAGTTTCAAGTAACGATTATAGATGGAGGAACTATCAATTGCTCAGTAAAATGAAATAAGATCAATATTACTACAAGGGAATATGTAATGAATAGTGAAATTATTTCTATACCCATGCATGGTGATGATGTCGTACTAGGAATCATTAGGAACAATGGATTTTAATTTTCAAGAAATTTTCATGAAATTGTCATTGGAAAGAAAAAAAATTGAGTTAAGGGCTATCACAAAGAAACCCAGTAAGGTGATAAGCTCTAATGGAATGAAAAAAATATTCATAAAGGGGCATCAAGGTGTAATTGAACAACTATTCTCACTAGATGCACCTTCCACATTCCAAGGGTTGATGAATTCCATTTTCAATCCCTTCTTTCAAAAATTTGTGTTAGTATTTTTTGATGATATACTAATCTATATCAATTCTTGGGAGGATCATGTGAGACATATTGACAAGGTGCTACAACTACTAAATAAGAAACAACTATATGCCAAACCATCCAAATGTTTCTTTGGGGTGAATGAGGTAGAGTATTTGGGTCATATTGTATCTCATGAAGGTGTCAAGGTAGAACCTAACAAGAGTAATCCCATGATGGACTGGCCGATTCCCAAAAGATTGAATAATCTTAGAGGATTTTTGGGTTTGAAAAGTTACTATTGCAAGCTTGTTCGAAACTATATAAGAATAGCAACACCTTTAATGACATTAACTAAGAAGGATGCATTTTCATGGACTACCAAGGCAACTCAATATTTCAAGAAACTTAAACATGCAATGTGCAAAGCTCTTGTCTTGACCACACCAGACTTCACATAAACCTTTATTGTGGAATGTGATGCCTCTGTAAATGGAATTGGTGTTATTATAATGGAAGAAGGAAGTCCCCTTGATTTTGAAATTTGGCCACTCAAGGGAAAGGAATTAGACAAACCCATTTATGAGAAGGAAATGATGGCAATACTACATGCATTGAAAAAATGGTGACATTACCTAATAGGTAGGTACTTCAAGGTCAAAATGGATCATGATAGTATTAAATACTTCTTGGAACAAAGACTATCTTCATAATAACAAAAAAAGTGGGTCACCAATATATTGGGTTATGATTTTTAAATCATCTATAAAAAAGGGAAGAAAAATGTTGTGGAAGATGCACTCTCAGGAAAGGATGAATATATTGAGGCCTTTCTCTATGATATCTCAATCATCCAACCTGATTGGATAATAGAATAGAGGCATGAATGGAAGAATAACGAAAACATGTGGACTCTCATTCAAAAGTTGCAGCATGATTCCAGTTCATCAAATACATTTACATGCAAAAATGATTCACTATGGTACAAAGATGGCTTATATTTATGTAAGAAATCCCAACTCAAAAAAAAGGTACTATTGGAATTGCACACCTCTTCGGAAGGAGGGCACTCGTGATTTTTGAAAACCTACCATAGGGTCAAGAAGGAATTTTTTGGGATGTCCTTAAAAATGATGTTCAAAGGTTTGTGGAAGAATGTTTCATTTGCCAACAAAATAAGGTGGAAATAATTAAGAGCCTACGTATTTTACAACCATTATCCATGCCAAGTCAGCATTGGGAGGAGGGTTAGCATTGGGAGGAGGTTTCCATGGATTTCATCATAGGGTTACCAAATTCTGAAGGAAAGAGTGTCATCATGGTGATTGCTAATAGATTGACCAAGTACGCACACTTTTGTGCACTCTCTCATCCCTTCAAAGCTAGTACAGTTTCCATCGCATTCATGGAGACAGTTCAAAAGCTACATGGAAGCCCAAAGATTATTGTAAGTGACAGAGATCCCATCTTCACTTGACATTTTTAGACATAATTATTTTCTTCTTTGGGTACTCAAGTGTCTCATAGCTAATCCTATCATATTTAATCTGATGGAAAAATCAAGATAGCGAACAAATGTATGGAAGGATACCTTCATTGATTTGTCTCTGATAAACAAACACAATGGATCAAATGGTTACCCTTGGAAGAATGGTGGTATAAAACTTCCTTTAATAATGAAACAAAAATGACACCATTTATGACACTCTATGGATACCACCCTCCTTCCATCACTTATTCTCTAAAAGAAAAATCTAAGGTTTAAACAGTGGAAGATCACACCGAGCATCAACAATAATTTCTCCAAATCTTAAAGGACAACCTAAGCATGTCACATAATCGCATGAAACAACAAGTAGATCAACATCATAGTGAAAGAAATTTTGAAGTAGGGGATTGGGTGTTTTTAAGACTATAACCATACAAACAAATGTCCCTCAAGCAAGCCAAGAAGGATAATAAATTATCATCAAAGCAGTATGGCCGTTATATGGTGTTGCGAAAAATTGGTACTATGGCATACAAATTGGAGTTGCCTGCATATTCAAGAGTACACCTAGTGTTCCATGTCTCATGCTTAAACAAGATTATAGGTGACAAGATCCCGGTTCAAACTATATTTCCAGAACTTGACAAGGAAGGGAAAATCATATTGGAGCCTGAATCTATCACTAACACAATAATTCATCAATTGAGGAATATATCCATTTCAGAGTATCTCATTAAGTGGAGGAAACTACTTGTTGAAGATTCTACTTGGGAAGATGAGTCTTTCATACAGAAGCATGCATAATTACTAAAGAGTTGCGGAAAACACTTGTCTGAAGGGGAGGGGCATGTTAAGCCCTAAATAGTGTCACATTACCCCTTAATTAGGGAATATTACAATAGTAATGTTATTTTATTTATGTCAGCTTGGGTCCATTAGTTATAATTGTACCTCCTAATATCCTATATATACCAAGGATACCTTTTCATTTGGAATCATCTTGTATTTGGCAATTTGTGTGGTGTATAAGAAGGTTTCCCCCTCGAAGAGGCTTATTATTTGAAATTCTCTCTTTTTCAAGGCGTTGAGTGCTTATTCTGAGGTTTTTCTATGCTATCTTGATATTTGGTTCCTAACATATTTGTGGGTCAACATTATTGGCACTGGAGGGGAAATGCCTTCCAAAGTATGTATAACAATGGGGCCACCTGCGTGATAGGTGGTAATACTCGGTGGAAATTCATACTTTAAAAGTGACCGAGGTGGGTGAGTTGGGGGGGGAATTCAATTGTAGTATAAGGACCATTTTTCACATTAGGGATAACCAAAGAATGAAAGTGGTGCAGTAAATATATACAATAGAATTTATATTTAGATTCATATAAGATAGAATAATGGGAATAATGACCCAGGTTTTGTTGAGAAATGTGGCCCAAGTGACACAGGTCGCTCACCAGGATTATGGCTTAACTGTGAGAATCGAGGCTTAAGGTGAACCTTGGCTCAACATAAAGTCTCATGCATGCCTCCGATTCTCGACACACAAACAAGAAAACGGGGATATTTTTTGAAATCAGCGACCCACTAGAGAAAAACTAGAAATAAAACCATTCAATTAAGGGAGTAAAGAAATATAAAAACCCTTTGGCAGTAGGTGATGAAATATCTCAGTGCTCACAAGTAATGGAACTTTGTAGGAAAAAACAATTGTTGCTTGGAAAAATCAGATTGTAAGTCTAGATGTAATCACATAGCTATGTAAGCCATCATGCCATGATTGTTTCAACTTCACTAGAGAATGATATGCTAACCCCTTAGACTTTCTCCACTGACTTTGATTAAATTACAATCAGGTTTACTCCTATTTAAGATGATATTAAGTCAGAGTTTCCCATAAGCCAAGCATGATAAAAGGGATCCTAGGATTTCACTCTTTCCAAACAGCCATACAACAATAAGGACAATACCCTTCCCATGAAAACCAGACAATCCAAAAAGGGAAGACAACCTACAACATTGAAATGAAAAAAACCAAAATAAAGGGAAAAAATCAAAGAGGGGCTTATAATCAAAATCAAAATCAAACAAGCAAAAGGCTCAAAATTGAAACCAAGGAGATACATACAAGCATAAGATCGACAACAACAAATACATAAAAGAATGAAAATCAACAACAATAAATACATACAAAAAAAAAACAACCAATGGTGACTTATGTATAAGATGACGAGGTCTCTCGGGAGTAAAAGAACTTTATGTGACGACCATTCATAAGGAATTCAAGTGGTTCGCCATCGAAGGTTTTTAATCTCAAATCATTTTTCCCTAAAATCTCGTAGATTGTGTAAGGAACCATAAAGAATCAAACTTGAGATTTTTGGATGGGGCCTCATGTTCTTTGTCCCACAGTAGTACATCATATCCTACTTTCTAATTTACTTGTGCCTCTTTTATTGAAGTAAGGTTTAACAATTTCTTACTTCTTTGGAAGGTGTTGGAATTCGTCTTTTCTTACCTATTCTAGTTCGATGAGTGTGTCTAAACAATGTTGTAAAGGTTGGAAATCATGTTTTACCTTAGCAATAGCCAACCTCAAGGATGGAATTTGTCAATGAACGGGAAGGAAAACAAGGGCTCTATACACTAGCATGTAAGGAATTTGACCCATTATTGTCTTAGGGGTTATACGATCAGCCCATAAAGAAAAGTTTAACTTTGTGTTCCAATCACTCTTTTTATCTTTGATCATTATTTTGAGGATCCAAATCATATTTTTATTTATTGACTCGACCAATCCATTATCTTGGGGGTAGTAGGTGAAAGATTGAAAAAGTTGGATGCCATATGTAACACCAAGGTGGAGAATGAAATCATACATGAAAGCTGATCCATTATCAGTTAATATCTCAGTAGGGATTCCAAAATGAGATAAAATGTTATGCTCAATGAATTCTACCAGTTGTTGACTTGTAGCCTTCCTAAGAGAAATTTCTTCATCCCACTTTGTAATGTAGTCAGTAGCTATTAAGACGAATATGTGTCCAATGCTTGAAGGTGGTGAAATTGGACCAATAAAATCCATTCCCCATCTTGCGAAAGGGACTTGGACTTCAATAGGCCTAAGAGGTAAGGAATCTAACTTTTGCTTCCTAGTGAAGAACTGGCAAGCTTCACATTTTCAAACCAGTAAATGGGCATATTGGTGGAGTGACGCCAAAAGTAACCTGCATGTAAAAATTTTGTTGCAGTGGTTTTGGATAGAAAGTGAACTCCACAAACCTCAGAATAACATTGTTCAAGTGCCATTTGGGATTGATCAAGAGTCAAGCATCGTGACAAAACCCCATCAACATTTCTTTGGTAAAGGATTTGGTCTTGTAAAACATACCAAACAACTTGTAGACGAAGTGTTTGTTTGGATTTAGTATCCATATCCAATGGTAAAACACCATTGATCAAAAAATAGATGATAGGTCCATACCATGGTTGTGAGGGTACCTCAATTTTGTTAACCAGTTCTTCGAAAGAAATCAAGTCATCTACTTGAGGTGGTTCAACTATGACTGAGGGGTGGTATTGGGTTAGAAATTCAACCAGCCCTGCCCCCCTTATGGTTTTCATCAGTTTAATGTCTAAGTGATATTATTTCATGCACATGATCCATTTGGATCACTTACTATGAAATTCGGTTTGATTCAAGGCAGTGACTAAGAGAGATGTAGGCACAAAAAACCTGAACTTTGTGGCCTTGGATGTAATGTCAGAATTTCTCCAAGGCTTTATACAAACAATAACCATTTTTCTCTAGTGTAGAATAGTTCAGTTGGTGTTACTTCAAATTATGGCTCATGAAGGCAATTGGTCTAAGATTTTCCTCATGATCCTTTTGCAATAAGATTGCAAAAATTGTCTCCTATAATGAATTAGTATACATGATAAAGTATTTATATGGATTAGGAATGATTAATAGAGGGGAAGAAGTGATTTCTTGCTTAATGGATTCAAAATCTTGATGGGTAGGGGGGTCCCATTTGAACCGAATGTCCTTCTTCATAAGATGATTTAGAAGTTTGACTACTTGAGAGAAATAAGGAATGAAGCATCTCAGGAAGTTTATCTTTCCAAAGAAAGATTTCATTTATTTTTTATTAGTAGGTAAGGGAAGCTTTTTGATTGCTACCAGTCTCTTGGGATCAAATTTGACACCTTCTCGAGAGACGATGTGACCCAAAATTTTTCCCTCCATAACATGAAAATGATATTCTTAGGATTTAAAGATATTCCAAACTTACGACATATAAGAAGAACCTTCCTGAGGTGATCAAAACGACTACTTCATTCTTTGGAAAAGACTATGATTTCATCAAAGTAGACAAAAATCATCTTACCCAATAAGCCTTTGAAAGCAATGGCCATGGCATGTTGAAAGGCATTCTCGATATTAATCAAACCAAAAGGCATCTTGTTATACGCATATACGCCCCAACAAGTAGTGAAGGTGGTTTTATGACTATCAAAAGGCTTGAGGGATATCTGATTGTAACCTAAGAAACCATCTAAAAGGGACATCATTTGAGCCCAGAGACTTGTTGGAGGATCTGGTCCATTGGTGGGATGGGGTAGTTGTCTATCAGGGACACCCTATTCAAATGTTGAAATTAAACACAACAATAAATATCACCAGTTTTCTTCCTAACAGGAACCAAATTAGATACCCATTGTGAGTAATGGACATGATATATCACCCCATATGCTTCCATGTTGTCTAATTCAACCTTAATTGTTCATTCTAAATCAGGGTTGTTCTTTCTTTGTCTTTTCCTCTAAGGTTTTGAATCAGGGATTATGGGTATGACATGGACTATCTCTTGCATATAGAAAACCTTGAGATCCTCGTAGGACTAGGAAAAAACATCATTAAAATTATCAAGAGTTCCATGAATTGAGTAATCTCAGAATGAGAACAATGTGACCCTATATAAAATAGTTTTGGATATTTCTCAGTTCCCAGGTTTACGAGGATGGTTTCTTGCACCTTCCTAACATATTCACTATGAATACTAGGTGCAGAGGTAGTGGCATCATTGGAATCAAACATGGATTCCAGTACAGACAAACTAGGGGGAATTTTATTTGTCTTCAATTGGATTATGTCCTCGGTTTCCTCTTCCAAATCATGGCTGATATGTAAATCTTCGAATTCCCCATTGTTTTGAAGGAACCTACATATTTTTCCATCAGTATCAAAAACTTTCCATGAGTCAACATTATCAGGTAACGCGGATCTATGTAAAATTTGGACTTTTATATCTTCGATATACCTTACAAAATCTGAAGTGAAGCATGAACCATCCAAGGACAAAGTATCAGCTGTGTGGTTTGAAGCCTTAGGTACTTCTTGAATGTTGAAAGATAATAAATTCTAAATAAGTTCCTTATCCCTTCGGTGGTATTTCTTGAGGTGAGGGTTATGAAATTCATATTTATCTCTGATTTGATTCACAACCAACTCATAATCCCCACTCACCAACAAATGGAAAATTCCCAAGTCTAAGGAATTTTTGAGGCCTTGAACTAACTCTTCATATGCATTCATATTATTAGTGTTAGGGGATTCTAATTGAAAAGAGAAATGGATTTCCTTCCCCTTGGGATCACACAAAAGGACCCCAGCCCTAGATCCGTGCTTGGATTTAGCATCATCAAAATCCATGCTCCACACCATTTCTTCCAATTCATAAGGAGGTACATGTGCATCTTCCTCAGATAACACAGTATACGTACCCATCCTTGTGTCTTGAAAAGACACATGTTTTGTGTTGTAGGAAAAAGGTACAACATTCTCTTGGTATTTTGGTTCCCTCCTGATGAAAACTTCAACACCTTTATGAGCAAAGGTGAAGTGGGTTCCTTCCATGAAATAACAACCCTTTTTTACTTTGGTGGACCACTCCCTCCCCAAAATCATGCCATATGCTTCATCTATGTCTACTATGATCACTTTTATGAACATGCTCACATCCAAATCTTGGTTGAAAGTAATGGATAAGTCCTTTATGTAACCAATGGTTTCTGTAGTCCTTGAATTTAAATATAATAGATCTTTACATGGGTCGGTGCATTCAAGACCCAGTATCCTCATGAATTGAAGGGGCATGACATTATGCCTTGCTCCTGTCTCAGCGACACAATTATGGAGCACAAAATCAGAAATCATAACTGAGATATAGAAAGGAGGAACCCCATGGTCTAGATAAATAACATCATATGCTTCCTTGGGTTGAGAAGAGGAATCTTTGGAAAGAGGAACTATATGTTCTATTTGTGGAGTAGGAGGTGCTTGTAGAACACATGAAAGGTTTTCAAACTGAACATGTGTTCTAAGATCATCTAATAATGTCATTTGGATGGGGACCTTCACTAGATGTTCAATGATGTTGTAAGGTCCCGGTATTGGGAAGCAGGGTCGTGGATTATTAGGAACATTTACCTTGTTTGGAGTCCACAGAACCCTATTCCTTGGAGGATAAGGTAATCTACCATTCGTGGGAATTTTTCCTTTTTCATTGTCGTTAGGATTGATTTTCGTCCCTTCCACCCCTTGCGGAGTGGCTTTAGGGTCCTGACTCCTAGTTTCTATAGAAAATATTATGAAGGCAAGAGGATCATCATTGCAGGGAACAAAATATTTCATGTCAACTTGGTCATTTTGGGAAGTGAAGGAAATCTTGTTTTTCACTAGAGGTAAAAGGTCTTTGCCAGTTTTAGACAATTCCAGGTGACATGTATATGAGTAACAATACTCGGGATCATGGAATTCTTGGAAAAAGAGTTACCAATCCACTTCAACAACATGTTTAATAGGAGTAGGAGTAGGAGGAAAAGGAGGCCTTGGCCTCATAGGAGGATTAAACTGTGATTCATTCACCTTTCGATTAAGCAAAAGTATTTGGTTGTTCATGTTCATTAACAAATTGAGTGTTTCAAAAATTTCCCTTTCTTCAATCCTTGAAGTTTGGGTAGGTGGGGGTTCATACCAAGGACCCTCATTCCTAGGACTCCCATTAAAATGGGGTTGTGCTAAAGGTGAGGGAATCATACCAGATTCCTCCATGTTTTTCTCAATTTCTAGGGAGCTAGCCTTCGTCACATCTAAAGTTTGTATTGATTTATCTTTCAATATATACTTTACATTTGGATTTATAGTGGTCATGTACTATTGGAATGGATTATTCCCAGATGGTTGGGAATAAGTTGGGGTCCTATCCAAGGTTGAGGTAAAGCATTGATTAAAGCTTCAAATTTGCTCCCCCTCATGGATGGAGATGGTTGTGAAATCCTTGAGTGGAGAAGCCAGATCATCCACCCCTTGGAAATGCTTCTTGAATTCTTGGACCATAGTGTCCCAATCTAGGATACTATCATTAGGAAGAAGGTGATACCATCTCGCTACTTCACCCTCAAAGGTTCTTACAAAAATTCTAATGGTGACATCAAGAATTGTTATGTCCATAAGTGCTAATGCATCATACAAGTTTTGTATATGTTCCTTAAAATTCAATGTACCAGTGCCACTGAAATTAGGAATCATGTTTGGGGAATTTGTAGGCATGTCATGAAGAGGTCGGGGAAACCTTAAAGGAGTTTTAGGTTTCCATGGCATATCCATCGGAACAACTATGGGGGGAACAAAAAAATTTGTTGGAACGACAAGGGGAACAACTTGAGGATTAGTAACTATTGTTGGATTGAATAAATATTGATTTATTAGGGGTCCTGGAAAAGGAGAAGAGGAAGAGGGTGACTCAACTCACACAGAAGGTGTAACAAGTTTCTTTGGTTTCCCAGGTGTATGTGTCTTGCTACTTCCTTTCTTTCATGAACTTTGACTTCTTGTATTCCTGGGGGACATTGCTTCCCTAGTCTTTGGATGTTTCCTCCCTGCCATCTTGGAAGGGGATCAAGTAAGTACTTTAAGTATAGTATATGTATCACACCAAAAATCCTACTCTTTCTGACACAATGTCGATTAACACAACTATAAAAAAATATTTTTTTCATTCTTCTCTAAGTGTAAGGTAAAGTATGAGAGATTTATAACTTCTCACGGAGTTCGAACAAGTAAAATTAGACATTGACAAGGTAAGAGGAAAGGAAAAACCGATGGTACTTATGACTCCCAGATGCAACAAAATTTCAAGGGAACTGAACTATAACAAGTACCAAAGAAAATCCAAAGGATCACTGAAATACCTTGCGAAAAATGTCTGTCAACAAGTGGGAAAAGGACCCCAAAGAATTTGGGTCCAATGCTCAGTACAAGTTTGGGATATAAGAAAAACTAAAGAGAATTGCAAGTCCCCAGTATGGTTGCGAGAAAAGGGACGTGTTATAGGAAAAAACAGTCTGTTGGGACATATCCAACCTATCTGAATGTGAATCCGGTTACAACCTCTTTGATTACTTGGCATGAGTTAGAGACTAGTTGCACCTCAGATGGTCCTTCACCTAAGGCGGTAATCAATGGGAAAAAGAAGACGTGAAAGAATTACAAGACGTATTTCTCAGGACCACCCACCCTGGTTGTTGTCCTCCCTCAAGTTTTTGGATGGCCAAAATGGCTCGGGGGGTGAAATTTATGGACAATAGGATGAAAATAAGCTCACTAATTTTTAGGAAAGAAAACTAAACAAAGTGAAAAATGAGTTGTTCACTCCCTTAAAGCCTTAGAAAATGTCTGAGAATGGATTCCCGGGATAAACAAGGGCCCTAGACAATAGACCAGCGGATGCTTCAAGTGAAAAAAGTAAAAAATAAGGGCGAAAAGTGAGTTTAAAATCTACAACCAAGTCTTTTCAAATGGTTGTAAATTGTGAACAACAAGTTGTTCAAAGATGTTAAGGTAGGAAAACAAGCCCAAAATGGCTTGGTACCCCCCGGGGTGACCCAGGAAGTGATCTTGGGGAACTGTCAAATCAAAAAGAGGTTTGTAAATGAAGATGAACAACTTTCTTTACAAGATGTCACATCTATGTTTGGAAGAGTATTTACAGCCGCAATTTCTATCCGTGGAATAAGGGTGGACTGACAAAAGGTTTGACTTTAAATTGATTTTATTGGTGATTTTTTAGTTATTAACACATGACCTGGCCACCACACTATTTTGAAGGTTATCCCGATCAGACAAACACATCCCATAATTGTGCCAACCAGTATAAGAAGAGTATTCTTAGCACTCCATGGTGGTTAGGTTGAAGAGTGCCCCATGTAGTTGAGAGAAGCAAGGATTAGCCACTTCTCTTCACTCGCACTTTCGGGATCTTAAAGGCACTTGGATGGAAGAAGGATACATGTTGGCCCCTTTGCCTCAAAGAGGTCTTTAGATGGTTCACAATCGCTTAGGAGAAGCAGAGTAGGTGACTTGATTGTATCCTTGCAAGAAAAAAATGAAATTCTAGTTATTTATATGGAAAATCTGAATTAAATGAAACAAAAATTTACAAATGAAAGATGGCTAACAACCAACTACGATGGTTTTCACGGGGGGGGAAAATGACCAAAATGGTAATTTTCATGTTTGGGACAACAAGGTTAATAGCAGGAAAACATCACATAAATGTACATGAACGAGAT
This sequence comes from Picea glauca, assembly GCA_000966675.3. Taxonomy (NCBI): domain Eukaryota; kingdom Viridiplantae; phylum Streptophyta; class Pinopsida; order Pinales; family Pinaceae; genus Picea; species Picea glauca. The sequence goes on along the minus strand of JZKD02S1194318.1, from coordinate 33,616 downwards.
GATGAAGAAAACAAGTATGAACAATAATCTAAGAGGCCTATTTAAGGGTTTTCCTAAGGGGCACTAGGACTCCCGACCACTAAGTAAGGTTGAAAACAGTTGAATACTTAAAAAAATATGCACTAAAACACATCAAACAAGTTAAACAAAGTTGTTATAAAATGAAAGCAAGTAAGTTAAACCCTGTTAAGCCCTAATATCGGCTCATTACCCCTTAATTGGGGCATATTAGATTAGTAATGTTATTTTATTTATGTCGGCTTTAGGCCATTAGTTGTAATTATACCTCCTAGTCTCCT
>JZKD02S1194307.1:0-12591 GCA_000966675.3 Picea glauca | reverse complement strand
AAGGACTGGTCAGAGAGAGTCTGAGCCCATGTGTCATTCCAACGGTACTGAGTCCGAAGAAAGATGGAGGCTGGAGGATGTGTACAGACTCCAGAGCGATTAATAAAATCACCATCAGGTACAGATTTCCACTGCTGAGAATGGATGATCTAATGGATTGCCTAAGTGGGGCAAATTTCTTTTCAAAGATTGATCTCAAGAGCAGATATCACCAGATTCGCATGAGAGAGGGCGATGAATGGAAAACAACATTCAAGATAAACGAAGGTTTGTATGAATGGCTGGTCATGCCATTTGACTTGACAAATGCGCCGAGCACATTCATGAGGCTGATGAATGAAGTCCTGCGGGAATTCATTGGAAAATTTGTTGTCGTATATCTGGACGACATACTGATTTTCAGCAAGACCAAGGCTGAGCATTTAAAGCATTTGGCCATTGTGATGAGAAGACTGCAGCAGGAGAAGCTGTTAGTAAACATGAAGAAGTTTTCCTTCATGCAGACTGAACTCGTTTATTTAGGTTTTGTTATATCGGCGAATGAGTTGAAGATGGATCCTGAAAAGGTGGAAGTGATAAAGAATTGGCCATCACCCAGCAATGTTTTTGAGGTGAGAAGTTTCCATGGTCTGGCTAGTTTCTACAGAAAGTTCATCAGGAATTTCAGTGGAATTAGCACTGTGATGATGGACACCGTGAAGAAGCAACATAAGGTTTTTCACTGGATAACAAAGGCTGAAAAGAGCTTCAATCTGTTGAAGCGAAAGATAACCGAGCAACCAGTGTTGGTTTTGTTGGATTTCAAGAAGACATTTCAGGTGAAATGTGATGCGAGTGGATATGCCGTAGGAGGGGTCTTAAGTCAAGATGACAGGCCAGTGGCATATTTCAGTGAGAAGATGGATGACGCGAAGCTAAAGTACTCCACATATGATAAAGAGTTTTATGCCATCATACAGGTATTAAAGAAGTGGAGGCATTACTTGATACCCAAGGAATTTGTATTGTATAGCGATAATCATGCATTGCAATTCGTGAGTCAACAGGAGAAGTTCAACCAGAAGCATGCAAAATGGGTAGAGTACATGTAGAATTTCACATTTATGATCAAACACATTTCAGGAACTGCTAACAAAGTGGAAGATGCTTTGAGCAGGAAATGTTTGTTGTTGCAGGAGTTCAAGGTCAAGACATTGTGTTTTGAAAACCTGAGGGATATGTATGCAGGTGATGCAGATTTTGGAGAGTCATACAAGGCAGCTGAGAATCCCATTCTTAGAGATCGGAGTCCATGGATAGACTACATGATCCAAGAGGGATTGTTGTTTAGAGGCAATCAACTGTGCATTCCATATTTCTCCATGAGGGAGAATTTGGTGAAGGAAAAGCATAGCGGAGGCTTAGCAGGTCATTTTGGACATGACAAAACATTCGCGAAGCTGAGTGAATCGTATTTTTGGCCAGGAATGCGTGTAGATGTAAAGCGGTTTGTTGACAGATGTAGAATATGTCAACATTCAAAGGGCCGAAAGCAGAACACAGGGTTTTATCAGCCATTGCCCATACCCGAGAGACCATGGGAGGCGATCAGCATGGATTTTGTATTGGGTTTGCCGAGGATGCAAAGAGGAGTTGATTCCATATTTGTAGTGGTGGATAGGTTTTCTAAAATGGCACATTTTATACCGTGTCAGAAGACCAGCGATGCAACGCACATCGCAAATTTTTTTCAAAGAGGTTGTTAGATTGCATGGATTTCCAAGGAGCATAGTCTCGGATCAGGATACGAAATTCATAGGTCATTTTTGGAGAACGCTATGGAAGAAGCTGGGAACTAATCTGGCATTTAGTTTAGTTTACCATCCATAGACAGATGGGCAATTAGAGGTGGTCAACAAAAGTCTGGGGGATCTATTGAGAAGCTTGGTGACAGAGCACCACAGCAGTTGGGACCAGATATTGCCACAGTCAGAATTTGCGTACAACGATTCGGTGAATCGGAGTACAGGGAAAATTCCATTCTAGATTTTATATGGGACACAACCGAGAGGAGATCCTGAACTTAGGGATTCAGAAAAGGCTTCGACTAGCAGTGCGAGCGCTGAAGAGTTCGCTGAAGCCATGAGAGAACTTCACACGAAGGTGAAGCAGCGACTGATGAAATCCAATCAAGAGTATAAGCGCATAGCCAATCAACAGAAGAGATAACTTCAGTTTGAAGCTGGTGATCTAGTTTTGGCACACTTGAGGAAGGAAAGGTTCCCAAGGGGAACATATAACAAGCTTAAGATGAAGAAAATCAGGCCATGTAAAGTCCTAAAGAAATTTGGGGAGAATGCCTACGAGATCAAGTTGCCAGATGGCATCGGGATATCTCCGGTATTCAATATTTTGGATTTATACCCATACAGGGCTGGAGAAGTAGAGGCTGGAACTGGGGAACCCATGGTCTAGTGGCAGAAGCAATTACTAGTTGCACAGAAGCCACAGATGGAGTATATACTGGACAAGCGAGTGGGAAAGAAGACCAGGAGAAAGCAGTATTTTGAATACCTGGTGAAATGGAAGAATCACCCAGTGGAGGATGCTAGCTGGGAAAATGAGGCAATGATACAGAAGCATGGACACACCGTGCAGGAGCTCATGGAAAGGAGCCCATGAAAAAATTTCAAGCCAAGGAGTATGATGCAGGAGCATCCCTCACTCATCAAGCGAGCCAGCGCATGGAGCAGAAAAGACAGCTGGACAGCGCCAGCACCAAAATTTTGAAACACCTTGATATGGTTGCGCCAAACATTTATGTGAAGAGTTAATGAAGTGCACTTTGTATATTGTAAATGGACCTTGAGCGGATAAGCTCACGTCCTTAGGTAGCTGAGGCATTTAATAGATTTAATGCTGTTAGATAGAATTTAATTGTAGATTTGATAGTTTCATATTTTGAGAGGGCAAATGGAATATAGGCACCCTCCTTTGTATTATTGTATTATTCGGAATCATAGAGAGCAAGCAGAGAAAAGCAGAGAACTTGTGAAGAACACCCATGTACAGATTGAATTAATAGAAGAGAGTTTTTGATTCAGCTTCATGGTTTGTGTTGTTTCTCTGTGTTGATATTATGCTCATGGATGTTTTCTTTCTATCATGCATTTGCTTTGATATGCTGTGTATGTGATTTCATAATTAATTGAATTTTGTGAGAGAGAGGAGAATGAGTTTCAATTGTTTCTCTGTCTGAGCCAGGAGATTCTTGCATAGAGTGCAGTTGAATTCATCCGCATAGAGTGCATTGATGAGACTAGACAGTTAAACTCTTACTCTCATTTGTCCAGAAGTTGAATTGGGTTATTAGAGTCGTGCAGGAGAAGTGCAGGCTGAATTTGAAGTCTCAGTGGCTGGTCTAAGCAAAGGAAGGCATAGGCTACTATTGCTGTGAGCGCACAGGTTCTAAAGGACTCAACACTTTGAGAGCTATTGGGGGTCGATCGCGAGAATTGTGTGCAAAGTCTCTGAGGGAGTTAGAATCTACAAGATCAAGAGGGATAGTTCCTTACGTGAACACTGTGGGAATAGATCCAGAAAAGGCTCAAACAGGGAGAAGCTTTGGAGCAGAAGAAATCTCCAAGAAGGAGAACAGGCAGCCAGGATTCATGGGAAGGATTCGCGAAATCCTTTTGAACATTGTATCTTGGAGAAGTTGCGTGAGGTTTAGTCCTCAGGTGCAGGAAGGAAGAACCAAGAGCCATCACATATCGACATATTGGGGTTTGTGTAGGAAAGAGTTTCATACCCTTTGAAATCGCGATTAGCGATTTCTCAAATAAATCGGAGCCGTCGATCACTACAGGACAGGTGGCGTGAGATCCCGAGAGATCGGGATTCAGCATTCGGGACTTTCCACTGCAAAGGAATTGTGAACGGAGAAATATCGATCCCGCGATTCTCGATAGAAGTAGGAGAGAGGGGGTGACGTGGCGAGAAATTAGCGCACGTGCATATCGGCATTCGGGATTCAGAGATTTGTGGGGCAAGTGAATCGCGACATCAAAGGTGTCGATTTCTTGATAGGGAAAACCCCGATATACGGAAGCGTTGACCTTTGACCATCGAAGGTCAAGGTTTGGATTTTTTATTTGCACGATAATGTGTCAACGAGTTTCACGATATCGCAAAACCCGATTTCTCGATAAGCGAAGGGGAGATCGCAGAAGGAGTTACTGTGGGTAGTGAGAACTCTCGAGAGGAGTTGGAAGAGTTCTTTGACTCTTCGGGCCAGTGTGAAAGAAGGTCCTGGTGGAAGCGGTCGAACCATGGGGGTCATGGCAATGCACCAACTTTCTTCAAGGCGCATAGATCGCTGATCAAAACCCTAATTTTCCTCACGTCCACATGAAAACTTTAATGCATGTGACCAACGAGGCATTGCATTTGAGCGACCGACGTGAAGAAACCATTTCATGGCATCATTTGGATTCACGAATCTCATTCAGGGACTAGATAGGATGGTGTACAATTGTGCTGTGGAATCTTTTCCATGCACATATACCATTTGTGTTCTTTTGGACCAATATGGACAAATAAAAATCGCTCTTCAGCTGCAACCGTATTCACCAGCAGACGAATACAAGGACAAAATGCATGGCAGGGAGGTTTCTCATGAAATGTGTATATATTGCCAGAACTCCTTGTGCTAGTTCTGAGTATAGAAGATTGATCCCCGGAACTTTGGTCACATCTAGACCCGACCCCATGCTCTTCCCGTTCCATTTCCATTGAAGAAAGTGTAAGAGTGCACTTTCGTCACCCTGCTTTGTGTACAATGACAGTAGTAATTTATGTACAGCAAGATCTTCATTTTGCAGCCGCTGGACACAGAATTCCAAATACTTGATAGCCTCATCTGTCTCATCCTGTGTACATGGTTCACTAGAGTAATGCATCAATGCAGGAATCAATCTCCTTGGGTTCAAATTATTTGCAACCATCCATGCCTCAATAGTCTCATAAGGATCTAGCATAATCAAATCTGGTGCAAATGCATACTGCAATTCAGGAGAAACATTTGGTTTCTGTAATAGTTCCAAAGCCTTCCTTTCCTCTCCTTGATGAATGTAATGATGGATAATAGGTTCATGCTTCTCCTTAATATTAGTAAAAAATACAAGTTCATCCACCCTTCCATAGCTGCCTAACAGTTTGACAGTTGTTGCTTCATCCAGAACATCCTTACAATCACTGAGAAAATCTCGAAACTCCCTTAGTATATTTTGGTACTCAAAATTATTTTCATCTGAAGATGATGCCACTGTACCAATGTGATTATCATCATCCAATATGACGAAGGTTGTTGTGTTTGGAGCTAATTCCATCATCGTTGCAATGGCTTCTGAAGTCTTGCCTTTGGCTAAAACTTTCAGCAACTTCCCTAGAAGAATGAAGGAGATTAGCATGGCGCATGTCTCAAAGAAGTCTGTACCTTTAAAGGTATTTGAAGTCGCAGCTCTAACCAGTGAATAGAATGAATAAAAATAAGCTGCATTTGTCTCAAGGGCTACCAAAACATCTATATTAACCGATCCATGTCTCAGGGATTTATAAGCACCAACATAAAATNTCAGTTTGAAGCTGGTGATCTAGTTTTGGCACACTTGAGGAAGGAAAGGTTCCCAAGGGGAACATATAACAAGCTTAAGATGAAGAAAATCAGGCCATGTAAAGTCCTAAAGAAATTTGGGGAGAATGCCTACGAGATCAAGTTGCCAGATGGCATCGGGATATCTCCGGTATTCAATATTTTGGATTTATACCCATACAGGGCTGGAGAAGTAGAGGCTGGAACTGGGGAACCCATGGTCTAGTGGCAGAAGCAATTACTAGTTGCACAGAAGCCACAGATGGAGTATATACTGGACAAGCGAGTGGGAAAGAAGACCAGGAGAAAGCAGTATTTTGAATACCTGGTGAAATGGAAGAATCACCCAGTGGAGGATGCTAGCTGGGAAAATGAGGCAATGATACAGAAGCATGGACACACCGTGCAGGAGCTCATGGAAAGGAGCCCATGAAAAAATTTCAAGCCAAGGAGTATGATGCAGGAGCATCCCTCACTCATCAAGCGAGCCAGCGCATGGAGCAGAAAAGACAGCTGGACAGCGCCAGCACCAAAATTTTGAAACACCTTGATATGGTTGCGCCAAACATTTATGTGAAGAGTTAATGAAGTGCACTTTGTATATTGTAAATGGACCTTGAGCGGATAAGCTCACGTCCTTAGGTAGCTGAGGCATTTAATAGATTTAATGCTGTTAGATAGAATTTAATTGTAGATTTGATAGTTTCATATTTTGAGAGGGCAAATGGAATATAGGCACCCTCCTTTGTATTATTGTATTATTCGGAATCATAGAGAGCAAGCAGAGAAAAGCAGAGAACTTGTGAAGAACACCCATGTACAGATTGAATTAATAGAAGAGAGTTTTTGATTCAGCTTCATGGTTTGTGTTGTTTCTCTGTGTTGATATTATGCTCATGGATGTTTTCTTTCTATCATGCATTTGCTTTGATATGCTGTGTATGTGATTTCATAATTAATTGAATTTTGTGAGAGAGAGGAGAATGAGTTTCAATTGTTTCTCTGTCTGAGCCAGGAGATTCTTGCATAGAGTGCAGTTGAATTCATCCGCATAGAGTGCATTGATGAGACTAGACAGTTAAACTCTTACTCTCATTTGTCCAGAAGTTGAATTGGGTTATTAGAGTCGTGCAGGAGAAGTGCAGGCTGAATTTGAAGTCTCAGTGGCTGGTCTAAGCAAAGGAAGGCATAGGCTACTATTGCTGTGAGCGCACAGGTTCTAAAGGACTCAACACTTTGAGAGCTATTGGGGGTCGATCGCGAGAATTGTGTGCAAAGTCTCTGAGGGAGTTAGAATCTACAAGATCAAGAGGGATAGTTCCTTACGTGAACACTGTGGGAATAGATCCAGAAAAGGCTCAAACAGGGAGAAGCTTTGGAGCAGAAGAAATCTCCAAGAAGGAGAACAGGCAGCCAGGATTCATGGGAAGGATTCGCGAAATCCTTTTGAACATTGTATCTTGGAGAAGTTGCGTGAGGTTTAGTCCTCAGGTGCAGGAAGGAAGAACCAAGAGCCATCACATATCGACATATTGGGGTTTGTGTAGGAAAGAGTTTCATACCCTTTGAAATCGCGATTAGCGATTTCTCAAATAAATCGGAGCCGTCGATCACTACAGGACAGGTGGCGTGAGATCCCGAGAGATCGGGATTCAGCATTCGGGACTTTCCACTGCAAAGGAATTGTGAACGGAGAAATATCGATCCCGCGATTCTCGATAGAAGTAGGAGAGAGGGGGTGACGTGGCGAGAAATTAGCGCACGTGCATATCGGCATTCGGGATTCAGAGATTTGTGGGGCAAGTGAATCGCGACATCAAAGGTGTCGATTTCTTGATAGGGAAAACCCCGATATACGGAAGCGTTGACCTTTGACCATCGAAGGTCAAGGTTTGGATTTTTTATTTGCACGATAATGTGTCAACGAGTTTCACGATATCGCAAAACCCGATTTCTCGATAAGCGAAGGGGAGATCGCAGAAGGAGTTACTGTGGGTAGTGAGAACTCTCGAGAGGAGTTGGAAGAGTTCTTTGACTCTTCGGGCCAGTGTGAAAGAAGGTCCTGGTGGAAGCGGTCGAACCATGGGGGTCATGGCAATGCACCAACTTTCTTCAAGGCGCATAGATCGCTGATCAAAACCCTAATTTTCCTCACGTCCACATGAAAACTTTAATGCATGTGACCAACGAGGCATTGCATTTGAGCGACCGACGTGAAGAAACCATTTCATGGCATCATTTGGATTCACGAATCTCATTCAGGGACTAGATAGGATGGTGTACAATTGTGCTATGGAATCTTTGCCATGCACATATACCATTTGTGTTCTTTTGGATCAATACGGCCAAATAGAAATCGCTCTTCAACTGCAACTGTATTCACCAGCAGACGAATACAAGGACAAAATGCATGGCAGGGAGGTTTCTCATGAAATGTGTATATATTGCCAGGACTCCTTGTGCTAGTTCTAAGTATAGAATATTGATCCCCGGAACTTTGGTCACATCTAGACCCGACCCCATGCTCTTCCCGATCCATTTCCATTGAAGAAAGTGCAAGAGTGCACTTTCGTCACCCTACTTTGTGTACAATGACAATAGTAATTTATGTACAGCAAGATCTTCATTTTGCAGCCGCTGGACACAGAATTCCAAATACTTGATAGCCTCATCTGTCTCATCCTGTGTACGTGGTTCACTAGAGTAACGCATCAATGCAGGAATCAATCTCCTTGGGTTCAAATTATTTGCAACCATCCATGCCTCAATAGTCTCATAAGGATCTAGCATAATCAAATCTGGTGCAAACGCGTACTGCAATTCAGGAGAAACATTTGGTTTCTGTAATAGTTCTAAAGCCTTCCTTGCCTCTCCTTGCTGAATGTAATGATGGATAATAGGTTCATGCTTCTCCTTAAGACTAGTAAAAAATACAAGTTCATCCACCCTTCCATAGTTGCCTAACAGTTTGACAGTTATTGCTTCATCCAGAACATCCTTACAATCACTGAGAAAATGTCGAAACTCCCTCAGTATATTTTGGTACTCAAAATTATTTTCATCTGAAGATGATGCCACTGTACCAATGTGATTATCATCATCCAATATGATGAAGGTTGTTGTGTTTGGAGCTAATTCCATCATCGTTGCAATGGCTTCTGAAGTCTTGCCTTTGGCTAAAACTTTCAGCAACTTCTCTAGAAGAATGAAGGAGATTAGCATGGCGCATGTCTCAAAGAAGTCTATACCGTTAAAGGTCTTTGAAGTCATAGCTCTAACCAGTGAATAGAATGAATAAAAATAAGCTGCATTTGTCTCAAGGGCTACCAAAACATCTATATTAACCGATCCATGTCTCAGGGATTTATAAGCACCAACATAAAATTTCCATCCAACTATGAATTGTACAGGTGTACATAAAATCCATCTCAAGAGCTCCCCAGTTGTTAGCATATTTACTAACTTTGCATCCAATCTATATTTAACTCTAGGAATATACATAAAACCATGGAAAGAAGGAACACAGGCACACTAAATATGGAGCTCCAAAGAAAGTACTGTGCATACTGCTTAACTTCTTGGCTTCTGCCTTGTTCTCTCATGCCTGAACCAGTCTGTCCCTATGCAAGAACCGTAGCCTTGTATCCATGGGACAAACCATCAACAAGTGGAGCAACACATTCTTCAAAAATGGCTGATGAAGGAGACCCAATGTTACCATGATCAAGGGTAAATGAATGAGAACCAATTTGTACCTTGGGTAGTGCAGTCAATTTTTGATATCTGTTACAACATCGGCTCCAACTAGGGATGGTACTTTCTCATAAAGTGCCAAGAACAGTAGGCCAGGTGCCTCCACCCATTGGGAAATCTAGCGTGAAAGCTGTAATTCTGAGTTCTCCTACAAGTGAAATCACCATTAGAAACTTTTAATGGAGTCGCCAGACCATGTGCAACCAATATTTTCCTATGATCGGCTGCTCAACCAGGACTTAGGACTATGACAATGTCATTCTCCCAGGGATAAATATCGACTTCGAAAATCCCTGGCAATGATGCCAAAATGTTGACACTCATAACTAAAATGGGTTGCAACAAATCAATCCCGAGGCAACCTCGAACCACTTTGGATTAGAAGCTTCCCTCTTCCAACCCGAGAGGGATCTCTCGAAAAATGTCACAAAATAAATTAAAGTAAGTCTGAAAATAGTGGGCAGATTTATGGGTGAATAATGGTCTTGGATTTTTGGATTTTGGGGGTTAAACTAGGGAAAAGCTCCATTGGGCATGGAGTCAAATGAAAACCGAAGAAAGGAGACAATATCAGAGATCATTTAACTTGCGGAAAGTGAGGCAAAGTAAGTCTATCTTTCAGCACTTTGATAAATCAGGATGCGATAGAGGAAATAAAAAGGAAAGGCCGACGTAGCAAAGGATACATGCAGAATTATGAGAGTGTAGGCTGGTCTTACACCCACTGATAGCTGATGCAGAGGAAAGACATCAAACAATTACAGAAAACCCAAATCCATTCGTTATAGTAGTGGTCGTACTAAAGTATAACGAAGCACATCGATTAGAAGAAAACAAAATTTAATGCATTCATGATGGATTAAGGAAGACATAAAGATATGGTAAAGACAATATCAATTGTGAGTAAGGAACATCTATAATGAAATCTGAACAGATTTAACACAGCTGAAAAGAAGAAGAACATGCTGAAAGAAATCGACCGTGATGAATCTCACAGTCGCAAGCAAATATTCTCTTTATTACTCCAATCTGGTTTACAAAAACTCAGTCATTACAATGAAACCCTCTTCGAAAGAGGTTTCCCCCAGTGCTATGCTCATGCGCCCCCTTTTGCTTTTACATACCTCAGTCTTTTAAAAGAAAAATAAAACTCTTTATGTTCCAGGAATCTGAAATGGTTCGTCTTCATGGCATTCTGCAACTGTCAGGCGCATCTGCCAGCTCCTGGAACTATTACTAATCATTTGACCACTCTTCATTCCTTCCTTGGCACTTGGAAGCTGCTGTTTTTATTTTCAATATCAGAATCCACAAACTTTCTGTTAACAATCTAGCAAGATGCCTTCACTGCAGTAATATAATCTGGTCAAGTTTATTGAAATGGTGATTGTATTTCCTCGAGGGTTCTCCCTTTAGTTTCAGGCACCCATAGTGCAACAAATACAATAGTAAAAGAAGTAACAAGAGAATAAATCCAAAAAGTCTCGGAAGTTCTCCACTCTAGATGTATTGATACATGTACATCTGCCACAATGTAGGCTTGGCAACTCTGCCCGTGACAGATAGCCAAATCATGAGATATCTAGTGAGGTTCATCACAGAATCCATGGTGAGAACCACCCATGGTGCACTGAACTCATTGATGAGACCGTCAATTATGCCTACGTTTTCACCCAAGTCCTTGAAAAGAGCCAATGTAGTGATCACCTCCTGATCATATCCCATATTCACTTTTATTGTTTGCGAATACAAACCAAAAAAAAATATAATTTGATCCAGCAAACAAGAGAATAAGGAAGCATGCTACGACCCTCATCCATCTTCCTTTCAGGCCCCAAACAATATGATCACTAAAACCTCCCATATCTATATATAAATAAAAATCTCAACAGTAAACAACTTCTTCAAAACCCTACCCTTTTCACTAGATTTTCAAATATTAATATAGCATTCAGCAGTAAGCATATGGGAAATTGATGAATATATGGAGAACATGAGTTGAAGTTGTTGGTTTCCTTTTCGATCTCTGCAAGCGAGCATCTCTATGGCCCTATAGTAAGCCCTTGAATTCCCAAAAAGGAAAACATCCCATACCGTTTGAACAAATACCACCATCCCAGCCCAATGCAAGCAACCGCTAGAACGACCATGGCGAAGAGGATTATGAGTGAGAGATTCCATAGTCCGCTATATTTGTGACAATATCTTCTCTTCTACGTCTGGGTGTTGGATGAGAAGCCAAAATAACCAGGAGAGCACAGCAGAAGTAGTGTCCCACCCTACAAGAATGAAGTTCATACACATATCTCGAACCTCTTTATCATACAAAACACCACACCCATCGCGTTTCCATCACAATAGACAGCATGTCAACCCGCTCACAGCTCGTGTCACTAGCCAATTCCAATATATCCTCATCCTCATAGTCATACTCACATTGATCTCCATCATAATCATTCATATTTTCTCCCTGCAGAGAACCCTTGAAGACTTCAATCGATTGTCTGTGTAAATGAGAGAGATTCCAGCTGAAATAGCCCCCGTTTTCTTTGGGGGATGCTGATGATCTTCTAGTCGAATTAGAGGGCATTAAAATTGTAGCAGAAGCACGGTGGGTGCTTGTAGGCACATGACCCTTCAATTCTTCTTCTACCTGCACTGATTTATGAACCCCGGGCTATCTGAGTGGGACACTCTCTAGTGGTGCCTTGTGTTGTCTGCATATAAAGTAATTTGATCCAGTGGTCCATTTCCACCTTCACAGTGTAGCTAGAGGCAATAAATTATTGAGAGTAACGTATTCGTTGAGCATGATTCCTCTGCACTGTAGCCCCGCCTCTTAAATAGAAACGCTTCTGTCATGATTTAGACGTTGCCTGATTATTGTCTGGGGATATAGACCTACTTCTTCTCTTTTCTATGTTTAAACAATCTGGAACTCTGCCTCTTCCAATATGACCCATGCTCTGTTCCTCTGGTTATTCCCTGACCTGACCTCGTTTCTGCCAGTCTGGATAAGGTTTTTAGAGTAACGACTCTTGGCTTTCTTCAACGCGCATAGATCACTGATCAAAACCCTAATTTTCCTCATGTCCACATGAAAACCTTAATGCAGGTGACCAACAAGGCATTGCATTCAAGCGACCGACGTGAAGAAACCATTTCATGGCATCATTTGGATTCGCGAATATCATTCAGGGACTAGA
>JZKD02S1194296.1:0-12591 GCA_000966675.3 Picea glauca | reverse complement strand
AAAGATTAATATTTTCCATGAAACCTTCCTTGATCGAAATGTCAATAATGACCATAGAGGTAATGTTGCCTAAATTCCCCTGAGAAATAGTATCTTGTGTAAGTATGGGTGATTGCGGGAAGTTGACAACATTGGGGGGGAATATAGAGTGTATATCTTCTTGGATTTCTTCGAGAGGTGGAATAAAAGAAGAGTGATGGTGGTTATCGTCCCAAGGTACTTTGTGAATTCTAAACATTTCTATAATAGATTCATCGGAAGGAAAAATTTGGGAAATGTAGTTGAAAACAAAAGACAAGGGATTCGACCAAGGTGGCATTGAGTAGGTGTCAGGCACCAATAGATGTTGATCATCTGAGGAGGGAGAAGCGTATTGGATAGCAGAATATGATGCCTCTACTGGACTAAGTGGCATGGTGTCACCTAGTGCATTGAATTATAGAGGACTAGGTTCAATCCAAGGGTCAGATGATTCCAAGGATTGATAAAACGTAGTCGAAATCATATTGATGGTGGCAATATGATGTGTGGTAGGTGGAAGTGGTGTAGGGAAGGTACCCATAAGGCTAGAATATTTCAGCAAGCCAACACCAACACTTTCATATGTGATCTTGTGATCTCCCAAGAAAAGAATATTGTTGGTAGCAGGGGCACGAGTATCGAGTGTACAGAAATTGAGTTGATCGATAGTGACAATTTTGCCGCGATGAGGAAATTGTACACATCGAAACACCGATGAAGCGATGACATTCATAGTGTAAAACCAACTTCTTCTTAGTAACAGGTTGTAATAGAGGGGAGAATCGACCACCTCAACGTCAACTAAGACGATTTTTCCGGCCAACTGAACGACTAGGGACTGCAAGAGTCCGTGAGGATGAAAACCTCACCCATAGAATGTGTGTAAGATTGTAGGTGATTTGTTAAGTGCGGGTGATTTTAATCTTTTTCAACAAGCCAAAGACATGACACAAGTAGAGGCTCCCTCATCCAGGATAGTTTGGTGAATTTTTTGACTATGAATAACAAAATCAATTTGAAAATCTAGTTAGTGAGAGAGTCAAGACTTAAAGTTATCTGGGTTAAATGAGATATTGTTGGATGAATCAGGATCAAAAGTGCCAATAACAACTAAGAGAATTCTATTTTGACTTGGGCAGTGTTGTATAACTTCCAACATAGAAATAGCACATGGTGCTTGAGCCAAATATTCAACAATGTTGTAGTTTTTGGCGGCATGTGAACTAGGATTAAAAGTAGATTTACGGATGGCTCTCTTAGGAGGGTCTAATATAGATTTGAACGATGGTTTTTCTATCTGAAGTGATCCGGATGGAGGACTAATAGAGGATGGTGATGGATCTGGTAAAGAACCGTTAGTGATCATTTCTTTGTCAAGTTTAGCTGGTGTGTCGTATGTCGTAGAGAGAGTGGTTAAATCAATCCCATTAAACATGTAAATATGGGCACTTGTCAAGGCCTCATCATGAGAAGGATGGCTAGAACTTCCCCTGGGATAGGGGGTTTGAGCAACCATGGATTGCTGCTATGGAAAAGGCTGAGTAAGCATGACAGGTTGGGAATTTCCATTGAAACGTTTGGCCACTTCATCGCGATGTGGACAATATCGAGTGTAGTGATCGTCACCACAAATGAGACATGGGAATTTCAGTTTTTGCTGTGGTTTCTTTTCGGTAGCAGGCGTAGGAGTTTGCATTTTGGGTTGTTCATTTTTATTATTCTTCTTTGGTTTATTTTTTGTCTTCTTCTTACCTCCATATTTTTGTGAAGGGGAATATTGAACTGCATTCACCTTAGAGATTTGAGTTTGGGGGAAGGTAGAGGATAGTGCGGTCGAACTGGGAGTGGATGTCAGAGAAGATTGATTTATCATTCCAGTCGACTGGGAAGCAGATTGGGTTTTGACAGAGCTGGTAAATCCATCTGCATGTGATGTGGATGATGGTTTAGATGGATCAATAGTTTCATTGGTATCATTTGGGATCAACTCATACAAAGTACCAGGTTGTGAATAAACCAAATCTAAGTACTGAGCCCGAGCAATGGCTTCTTCCTCGGTGACTACACCACCCATGGCAACATCAAAAGAAATCGGGGGAAAAGTGATTTGGTAAACCATTCTTCTAATAACTGGTTAGGAATGATCACTTTGATCAACCTTCTCCATCGTCTCCACTCATGAATATGATTAGAGATATGCATGGAGTTAGTCTGACGAAGGGAGGTCAAGAGTTCGGTACCCATCTCATATCGAATGGGTAGTTGAAAATGTGTGAGAAAGGACATGGAAAGGGAGTTGAAATCTTGTAAAGAACCATGTGGAAGTTCAATATACCATTTGGTTGCAGAGCCCGTAAGTGTTCGCTGGAAAAGACACAAATGTATAGAATCGTCCATTAAGGAGTTTGATGAATACCATAAATGGAAAGTCATCACATGGTTATTCGGATCTTCTCCAGTTTTACCGTCAAATTTTCGCATATCGATAGGAAGTTTAGTAGGGATAACTGGCCAAAAAGGATAATGAAGTATAGGATCATTGGTCAACCGAGACAAGTTTGGGAGATCCAGAGTCGCAAGAAATGGTAGTTGTCGGTTAACTTGAGGGTGATACTGGTGTGGCATAGGGACACCAGTAGGACCATAAACTGGGTTAGGTAGATAATTGTAACCATTAGGTCCTCCTACATACGGTTATTTTTGACCAGTATAACCAGGATTCAAGGAAGGTTGAGAAATATTTGCAAAGGGAGGATAACCTGATGGGGTCTGAGGATTGTAAGATGGATGATTTATTTTCCCATAAGGAGGATAAAAATTTTTTCCATGAGGAGGATACATATTATTCCCATGGGAAAAAGAAGCTTGTTGTTGTCCTTGAGGATTTTGTCTCCCAAAGAATAGTGGATTTCCCGGAAAAGGAATGTGCCATAGATTTTGTGTGGCATTTTGTCCATATAATGGGTTATGGAATCCGGTCTTAGTTCCCCCCCAAGCCGAGGTTGTTTCCCGATTTGCGTTTGAACACCAAATGGAGGTTTCCCCCCAGTGGGAGGTTTCCCCCCAAATGGTGGTTTCCCCCCAAATGGAGGTTTCCCCCAAAATGGAGGTTGTCTGCTAGTGGGAGGTTGAGATCCTAGAGGGATATGGAAACTAGAAAGGAACGAATGACCAGTGCCTCCAATTGGATTAGAGCCACCAAGACCAACTCCTCCAAACAAATGTGTATGTATAGAACTAGCAGTGACGTTATATCGAGGAGGAACAAAAATTCTAGAAACTCCGGGTGTAAACTGGGTAGTGTTGGCAATGGAAGGATTAAGAGCTCTGTACCCAAGTGGGAGTGACGGATTTGGTCTAAGTTGTGTTCCAATTGGAGCTTTGGATGGTGTCACATTTCTTGTGGGGATTGTAGCAACATGCAAGACCATAGTGGAATGAGCCATATGGAGAGAAATGGTCAGTCAAGGACCAAATGACTACATGTCTAACATGATGGTGGCACTAATGGGTGTAGCATAAAAGTGATCTAAGGGTACCGTTTATGTAGAAGACATTTCAGGTAATTGGGATACAACAGGTATACCAACACCTACCCCTGAGCCGAAAAGATCCCCTACCGTGAGAGGTGGGTTTTTAAATATGTGAGTAGTCCAAAAAGGATTCTCATTTTCAGGGCCTATGAGTGGTTCGGTTGGTATTCCAGAAGTGTCAACAACAAATTCTCCAGATGAATCTAGTCGGAGAATACATCTCTCATAACTGTGAGGAAGTCGGAAAGTCTCTAGAGAATCGGAAATTTGGAATTTTTCTAAAGAGTCAGTCCTTTCCACTTGTGAAGTGGTGGTGTCTTAGACCTCACTCTGTTGACAAGAGCCCTCTAGTGGATCAGTAGGCAAAGTTTTATAACCCTCTAGATCTTTCGGGGGTAACCGTTGCATTCTGCGTGAACAACGTGGAGGGTCAATATTTCCTGAACCAAATACTTTAAGAAAAAAATCTATGGCCAACTAATGAAAAGAAACAACACACACTAAAAATATAGGAATCAAACCAAGCAAACAAAACCTTCTCTTGATGACTGTACTAGTTGGTGATGAAATCCAATGTCATGTGATCAATTCAAGAAGGGACTAGGATATCAGCGGGTGGAACAGTTATGATGGTTACCTTCTTAACGGACTTATGCATTAGTGCAAGCTTCCATGCAGTAATTGTGGATTTACCCTCCAAGGAGCCGGAATGATTTTGACTAACGTCTATTCAAGGTACAATGAGACTTCCCTTCACTGTCACCTTGTGTAAAAAAACCTAAAGATTATGGCTACTAAGGACACCAACTTGTAGTTAGCCCCTAGGTAGGTACAGTCGACAGTCCAGTCTAAACATATGGGTAGGATAACAAGTCTGAAATTCTTTGAGAGAAATGAGGACAAGTGGACCGGTAGAACTCCAGAGGACCCCGAACAGATTCAAAATTCACAAAGCACCTAGACCAAATTAAAACAGTTGAGTCTCAAGAAGAACCCCCAAAATATGATTTGACTATTATGAATGGTTGAACCATGGAGGGATAATCTCTGTAACTCTCCCGAACATGACCTCGTGTGTAACCCTTGTGTGAGAGGTGGATCCCAGAAAGCATATACTACAATTGGATTTTCTCTCCCTATCGCAAAATGCTAATGTTTGTTTTAAATACTTTGGAGAGTTGTACTCACAGCCTAATCCAAAGTGATAATCCTAGTCTAATGTTGGTGGAAGATTATAAAAACAAAATGTTCTAGATAAATTTTAATTAGCATTAATTTTGCAATTGTTCTTTACTCAGTGGTGTATGAAATTAAAACTGATGGTATTATGACTCAATTCCCAAAAAATGCATAACAAATGATAAACAATATGTTCTTTCAATGAATGTCTATTTAAGGAAAGGAGAAAAAATGTTATTTTCACTGTCAAACACTAAGATGCAGTATCCTCATGAAATTGTTTCTCAATCAAATCCATTATAATGCTAAAATTTTCAGAAATTTGTTCTAATATCCAAACCAATCACTAAAAAAAATGACTTTTTGCTTATATGTGAATGATAATCAAGTTGATGTAAGGCTTCCTATGTCAATCATACTTTAGGATCTATGAGATTAAAACAATCAGAAGAAAACTTCACATAAACAAAACACACTCTCGTTGTGATCAAACAAGAAACAAAAAGAAAAACCAAATTGCCAAAATAAAAAGAAAAAGTCCTCAAACAAAATAAAAATGCTGGAAAACTGACCTCAAAGATAAAATGGAATGGTTGATAGATCTATGAAATTCCTTACCATAGCTTTCAGTCAGTCATATAAATGAGAAGAAAAGAGTAAAATGATTACAAGTCTTCAAAGGAAGAATGAATCAAAGTAAGGAAAAAAATGTCATAAAATCCAAGCAAAAGGGGTGATCAATTCTCAGAAATCAAGGTGTTGAAGGCCAAAAAAAAGATACACTGAGGTGATAAGAACTCTGAGCAGATGTAAATAGAAAAATATGGACTCAGAGACTAATTCCCCATAATATTTTTCTCAGAAAAAGGGCAACGCTCTGGTGTCAAGGGAACCAAAGCGTTGCAACGCTCTATGGAAGCTTGACAGGGATCACCAACGCTCTGGTAGCAAAGGCATGGGAGTGCTAGCCTTTCAAAATTCAGAAAAATGCCTAGAAATGCAAAATATCAAGCAAATTCAGAAATCCAAAGTGTATGGGATGAAGTAAAGAGCCAATCAACACATCTAAGAAACAAATACACAATATGAATAAGATCAAAAAGTGAGAAAAGGCTAAAACAAGATCTAGGAAGGAAACCAAAACTGAAAGCTTCGATCTCCCCAGTGGAGTTGCCAATTTCTATTACAGGGAAATCCCCCTTGTGGACAAGTGGATTCCCTCTTGGGCTCTAGACTCCTAAGACCAAGACAGAAGGGGTGTTAACATTGGTCACTGCCATCCTTTTAAATCTATCTAAACTAATGTATAGATAAGAGGAAGAAAGGTGTAACTTTTTAACGATGTTCATCCTCACACAGTCTGAGTTGATATTTGATCCCCAAGTTCCTCGATAAGTCTTGCAAACCAAACAAATACAGAAAAAGATTCCTATTCTACTAAGATTATCTTGAAACCAGATCTATCTACTAGAGACAAGTTCATGTAGAAATAAACACAACCTTGAAAGAAACAAGCCAAACACATATCTATATAATGAGAACAACAGAGAATACTTACAGACCTTTGATCAAGGTGCAACAACCTCTCCTAGCTCTCCTTGTCCAACCCCTTTCTCAAGTAATCCACACACAATCTGATTATGCTTCAATGATATCTCCCTTATGAGACCATAAGTTTGATGCCTTCAAATGTCTCTCCCTTTCATCATGAGGAGGCCTCCTTATACAGGCTTGGAGAAGCCTAATGACTCAAGAGATTCTCGGTATAGGTTGAGGATTCTTCTCCTTTAGTTGTGGATCTTCCCTAATATCAAGCCTTGACTTCAGATTCGAATCCAACCAACTCCAGATATAAAGGGGATTCTTCCCTGATTTTTCTCAACAATCCAAAATTCGCTCAAAAAGGCTAGCACTCCCTCAAAAGGGGGCACAGAGCATTGCAATGCTCCCTCAAAAGAGGGTACAGAGGGTTGGCACTCCCTGACAGTGTATAGGGGAGCATTTCCTTCTAAAAATGATTTTTGAGTGGTTTTTTCCATGGCAAATGACTTGTACTCTTTGTCAAATGATTTTTCCTCTTCAAAACTAGTCTTTTGAGGTGTATTTTAAGTGTTCTTGATAATGTTGCTCGAGACATGACATAGGAAAAATGACAGTATGATATTTATGACACTTGTGGCCAAAATGAAACACTTGCGACATTGGTAATGATGACACTAGGCCATCATTTCAATGAGTAATTTTTATGTGTAACACACGTGACACTAGTTATATTGGGCCATGTGTCTGCTTCTAGTATTTTGCCACATGGCACTCCTCTTGAGAATGGATAGTGGGGCCATGATGAATACATAAATTAGTTAAAACCTTGGTGAATAATTTAACTAGATCGGGGCCACAATAACTTAACCCCAGTAGACGCGTGGGGCTAGATCATGAAGTTCAAAGACTTGGTACTCTGGAGGAAAGGTGTTACAATTAGCATTGAGTAGAGGAATCCAGAAGGATCGAAGGCTGGAGTTAATCTCAATCGTTGGTCACAAGGGATGCATGGAATCAGATCCCAAGGTCCAGAGACTTGAAAATCCATAATAAATGGTTCATGATTGAGTGGGAGGAAGAAATCCCTGAATTCCCATAGCGTCGAAGTGACATGACATGATGACATCACCGAGGGTGACGTGGAAGTATTCAAAGATTCATGGTCCAAGAATTTTTGTGTGTGCAGATGTGAAATCCTCCAAAGTATCGAAACCTCAAAGCTCCAAAGTCCCAAAGCCAGGAAGTCCTGAAGCAGCGGATGTGACGTGGAATGATGACATCACCTGAGTGACATGGATCTCCCCTAGGCATGTCAGGTTTCATATGAATTTGTACTTGGCAACAACTATAGCAGTCCGCAAACTTGGCACTCTGGAAGTATTGAGAGTATGGACAGCCCGAAACTCTTGAAGCCCAGAGTTTCATAGTAAATATCAGTTGTTGGATGCTGGGTGTTAGCACAAGATTGGTTTATGCCTCAGTGTTGCATAAATCCTTCATTATTCATTTTGGCAAATGAATACAATTGTTATGGGATATTTTATTTATTTTGGGGAAAATTGAAATTATATTGGGTTATGCACAATCTCCAAGTTCAATAATAAAAATCACTCATGTATTTGCGCTACCCAATCACACACAAATACACAGGTGGGCACTACCTAAATTCTGGCAGAAAATGAATTGTGCAGAATTATTTTACCAGTTTTGAGTCACTAACTTAAAAATTAGATTTTGAACAATTGAAAAGGTATTTTTGAAAACTAGAGGAGGTTTTTGTTCAAAACATTCTAGATAACAAAAATCTCTCTCCATTTTTCAAAATGTGTTATTTTTTGAGATATATTATACATATAAGTGGCATTACCGAATCTGCACAACAACACTACCTAATTTCCTGTAGCGGTCACGGTTTTGGTATTTTCCTTGTTGGGAGGTTGCCACCTATCAAGGAGGATTCGAATAGATTCTCAAGGACCATTTATATTTCAAGGAACACCTACACCTAATATTTATCTTCATCAAAGGCCTCATAGATGAGGTGGAAACAATTTATTAATGACTTCCAACAAATTCTTGAAAATTAGCAGTTTGTTGGATTTTTTGTCTCTTTGATTGTTTCCACATATCTCCAAGGCTTAGAATACAATGGAGGAGATGGGATTTGAACTCCTAAGTTTATTTGGATGCTATTTTTTATTTAATGAAGGATATATCTATTGGAGAAGAGGGATTCATGAGCCAAGAGAGGCTAGAGAGAGATGTAGCAGGCAGTTTTCCTGTGCGTGTTCATTTGTAAGCCTGTGGGTATTTTAGGATTGTAATCATTACTGCTATTGGAGACTCATGAGAGCTATGATTTCAGATTGTAACTATTTTGTTTATATTTCTTCTTATTTGAATATATTGCAGATTTGAGGATCAAGGGATATCAATGATTTATGGATCCCTAAGAAGCAGAGGATCTGCTGTATTTTTCCCATCAATCATTGTTTATATTCAAGTATTTGTTGATTCATTAAATTGAGAGGATCAATGTTTAGTGAAAATTGTATCTTATGTTTTCCTTCTTCATTCTTCCACCTATCAACATATAATCTTGTGTTTTGTTGAGAATCTTTTGTGCCTTCGATGAGTAGGATGTTTGTGACTCCATTGCCCATTGGTGTAGCCTACTGATCTATAGTTTGCATCCCTCTGTCTTTCTTTATCCATCTTGTTGATCCACCTATTCAAAACCAAAATTATCTTTTACATTCTGATGGGTGTTGAGCTTACACTTTAGCAGTCAAAGTGTGACTTTCAGTGCTAACACTGGGGAGTTGAGGACCATTGATCCACCCCATTTCACAAGTTCGCCAATGTGACACTTCGAGAGATTTGTTGTGATGTTCTTTGGAAACCACTGAATCCCAGAGTCCCAGAGCTCCTATCCATCGTAGACCTTAACAGGGAATGTGGACCGTAGATCCACTACCCTTCACGAGTTCTCTAGTTCAATGTTTTGTGATGTTTGTGATGCAAGAAAAGGGAAAGCTCCAAAGCTATGGAGCCCCAAAGTTTCAAGGCTTTGGATAAGCGCCGAAATATTAACACTTGGTCACAGTTGTGGTCACATGTGAATTAAGGGCTGAAGAAAAAGGGTCTAGTTCTTGAAAGTGAATTGTAGAACAGAATAGGGCTCGAAGATAGAGATGTGGGGATTCTTGATCGACCAAAGATCCACAGAAAATGGAGTCTGATATTGTTTTGTTGAATCATATTGTTTAAGTTATTCTGGAAAATTATTAAGTCTAATATCCTAACAAATTTGGTTGACTGCACATTTTTCATAGTTAACAATTGTCATAATCAAACCAAATTGTTACATAGTGCATAGAAATGGAAGAGGCACATGAGTTTGTTCCTTTTGTTACATAGTTTGTTCCATTTGGGAGTTGAAGGAACAAACTCCAATGGGCATGGATAAGAAATAGATAAAGACGTGAGCATGATGAAAATCATTAAAAATTTGCAAAAAGATGTCCAAATTCACCAGGCAGATAACAAAAGGCTTAAGAAAGCCAATAAAAAACATGAGGAATTCAATATGAAGTTGATGCATATCCTGGAAAGAATTGAAAATAAGTTGGATAAGGAAAGTGGATCCAACAAATCAGGGAGCCATAGGTACCCTGATGAGGAAAAAAGAGAAAGAAGTGGTAATAGACATCACCAACACTCCCAAAGGCATTCCAAAAGGAGGCCACAGAACAATTCAAGTCTATATCCTACCAGAAAGCATATGATATATGAAGTGGATGAAATGAAGGGTGAAATGAATAAGATCAAATCTTATACTTTTGATGGAGATCACTAGAAATATGAAGAGGCTGAGACATGGCTACCTGTCATGAGGGAATATTTCTAATTGCATAATTATTCCTCTCATGCAAAAGGAAGAATTGCAATCTATCAGTTGAAAGGAAAGGAATCCATGTGGTGGGATCAACTTGTGCAAGTGCAACACATCAGAGAGAAGGATGTCACATGGAAGGAATTCAAGAAACATTTTGAAAAGAAGTAATTAACCAATAGATACTATAAAAAGAAGATGAAAGAGTTCTTTGAACATAAATTGGGCAACATGACTATAAATGAATATGAAAGGAGATTTCTAGAGTTGTTGAAGTATGTCCCTGTTATCACTGAAATTTCATCCGCAACATTGCATGCAAATGGTTAGAGAAATACAACAGTTCCAGACACCTATTAGTTTACCTATAGCACCAAAAATGCATTTCCAAGAGGCAAAAACCATACAACTGGCCAAAAATTGACATGCATTGAATCACTAAAGGAATCGCACACACAGTGCACGGGCCAAAGAATCCCATAGAGCACACAATGCACCATATGCGCGAATGTGTACGAGAAAAGCTGTGCACTCCTATCAACGGAACATTTATGGTTCTTGTTGGCCCCTCAACCACTTATGTACCAGCTCTCAAATTGATTTGACCTTCAGATCTGAGATGAATCTAAATGGGGGGCTGGTCAAGGACCAAAGGGTGCCCTAAAGGGCCCCTTGTTCACACCAAGAACCAGTTGAATAATGCCTTGTAGACATGATATAAAGGGAGGCCATGGGTGCAATAAGAATTTAATATTTCTATAGTATTGTTATGTTACCTCAATCCTTCATTGAGAATCCTCTTTTCTCCTTGGAGCATTCTAGAAACATTCCAATAAGTCATTCCACTCACATCTTGAGGGTATAGGCTTGGATTTCTTCACCATTTTCTTTCTATTTTATCATTGTAATAAGAGCTCTCCATTAGGTAACTAGAGAGACCCCACAAGGAGGAAGAGGGGATCCATAAGTCCTCCTTTCTCTATGGTGTTTTGACAACTAATATAGTTATCCATTGGTGGCATAATCTTGGTCATTTGGTTGATTGATTTTGGTTCAAAAATTATTATGCATTCTAATTTTATTTCCTTAGTTGTTTTTAGTTTATTTTCTTATTTATTTCATGTGTTTGGATTATCTAACTCATGCACTAAATTATGTTTTGTCTAGCAGGCCAAACTAGACTTGTAAGTGCCCTTTTTTTGCTAACCCAAGTGAGGAAACTAACACAACAGATTAGCGACCATACTGGGGAATAAGGTATCAATTTTATCCCTATTTGGGATTTTAGAGAACTTCTTTTTTACCCATTTTCCTTGCAGGAACCATAATCGGCCTAACATTACCTGTCAAGAGCTATGTTTGGAGATGGAGGAGGAGAATTCCATTCAAAATCCCCCCCGATGTGTATCAGAACGTGTGCAGGTATTTCATCCCATAGACACACATTTAGTGCATTGCGCGCCCAAAGTACTTTGGTTTGCTACGCATTTTGTGCACTTTTCACCAAAATATATTTTGTTCTCTGCAACCACTGTGCATTTATCTGAACTATAACCCACAGACATGTCCAAAGTTTCAAAATTGTAAGAGTTTTTGTAATGATTTGAAGGCCCCTAGCCTTTAAAATCCTGCTTTTATGCAATTTGTAAATGCACTCCACTTATATTCCTTTCCCACATATAAGTTTATTCAAACATAGCTACTTACAAGGTAAAAATAACCATATTTATCCTCTTTTTCTTTGGTTTCCACATGGATGGCTTGTTTTGATTGTAAAAGTTAAGTTGAGATTCTTTTCTATCACATATAAAAACACTTGCATCGGGACCAGAAATCAACTCTTTAATGATTACTTCTCTCACACCATAGAGCGATCTTGAGAATTGGAAAGGTGGTTAAGGGGACATTTCATCTCCCTTAACAAAATATTTAGGAGGGGACAAAGCCCCCCTATGGCTCCTCTTAGTTTCTTTTGAAAATCCTCTTAAATTTGTAAGGGCCCATACATGGCCACATGTTGCAAAATTAGGATAGTTTTTGAAATTACTTTCTTAGTTTACATCACTAGGAGAGTTTAAATATCAAAGTAATGGGTCCAACATGCCCACATGATTGCAATCTTGGATATTTTTTTGAAATATTTCCTAGTGTAAACAACATTAGGGAGTTTAAAGGATTGGTAAGGACCCATATGTCCACATGCTAGTTCTTTAGGGATTTTAAAATTTCGTAAAGTTGTACCAATGACATCTAGTAAGATAGGTAACAAAGATTTGTAAGGACCACAAGAAGTCCATGTGTTGAAAATTTACACCTAACTTATTAAAATTTGGCACATTTTATCACTTTCCCACACACAAAGTCACTCCTCACTCACATAATTTCATCTTGAATTGTGGAGGTTGAAGTAGGTCTTATCCA
>JZKD02S1194274.1:0-12591 GCA_000966675.3 Picea glauca | reverse complement strand
AAAAAAAAAAAATGACCACATTTCCCCCCTTTTTCGACTTTATAGCGGGAAGGCGAAATGACAGTTGTTCTGCACTGACAGTTTTCACTTTTTTGTTTTTTCCTGCACGCTCCACTTTAATACCTCTCAACTATTTTCCTGCATGCAGTGTTTTCATCATTGGTTTTTCTGCGATGCACTTGTTAATGCTAACAATTCTATTACATCAAAACCTCTAATGTTCTCCTATCTTTTTGTCCTTTTGTTACCTTTCTTCTAACATCTACTATATACAAGATGTAAAATCATACCTTCTTTCTCTGTTTTCACCTCAGGTTGTTAGGTCGACTCTATTGATATAGTTCCAGTCGACTGCCATTCATTGATCCTCTTAGATTCTTCCATGCCAGATCTTTCAGTTGCACAACACCTCCATGTGTGATAGCCTCTACCTGATAAGGCCCTAACCAATGCATTTTGAACTTCTCAGGGTGTTGTAGATACCTACGGTCATAGAGGAGAACTATATCTCTTTCCTTAAATTTTTTCTTCTTTATGTGCCTATCATGTCAAGCTTTGTCCTTTGCTTTTTGTACCTCCTGGTGAAATCCTGCTAAAATTTTGTCTTCTTCCAACTCTATCAGCTAATCCAATCTTTCCTTTGCAACACCTTCTTGTGTCATGCTCGTGATTGTTGCAATGCGCAGACTAGGTATTAAATAATCCAATGGAACCATTCCTTCCTTCCCATACACCAATATGAATGGTGTCTATCATGTAAGCTTCTTGCATGTAGTCCTATAAGCCCATCATACCATTGATACCTTCAAAACTCAATCATCATGTTAACACATAAGGTTGTATGGGTCAACAAGTCTTCATTGTTTTTAATTTTTGAGTCATAGGGTTCATGGAACATAGGTTTTGAAGTTATTAGGTTGTGTTCATATGGTTACAGTGGGTTCCAAAATGAATAGGGTTATGTTTAGCCTAAGCCTAAATTTTGAGTCATATGATGATTGTCATGTCAACACCTATAGCTTTACAAGTCTCATTTGGTTTTCCTCGTTATGATTATGACATGTCATACCTCCAATCAACACTTGGGTCTACTTTTTGTCATTATCTTTAGGGACAAGTGTCAATTCGAATTGGTTATGTGTATGCTTCCAACGAACTAGGAGAGTTTGTAGTGTACCTTCTAATACCACTGGTTTCATGCTAATCATTAATTTGAAGGTATTTTCAAAAGGAAGATTATGGTTATCAGTGCATTCAATCTAACCTCTCTTTCAGGGATTTTTCTACCCAAATCTACAGAATCCTTGAAATATGGGATTCACCTCAAATATGGCACTGCGAACTGTCTTGGATGAGGGTTGGAGGTTAGGAAGCTTGCAGGCATCTAGGTGAAAATATGAAATTACCAGCATCAACCACATAGCCATCAAGTACTCCATGATATTTTTTGTCTTGTTTGGAGGTCAGGAAAGGAGTGTGGCCACTTTTTTCTCTTGGCGCTGCGAATTGGCTAATAGAGGCACTACGAACTCATTTCTTGTAGCATATGCATCTAAAGATTTGATCATAACTCTAAAACGGTGATGTGGGTTTATTCTAAAAAAAAATTTGGAGGATCATGATAATGTCATTAACTTTTTGTCCAAATTTCAGCCTGACCCAATTTGGCATTTGAGAGATATAATTAAAACACTAGTGCACTACAACTAGCATTGCAAACTCTTTGTTTTGCATAGTTGTTGGATATTCTCCTTGTTTGACTATTGCCACCTATCAAGGAGGGTTCAAACGACTTCGCATAGATCCGTTATATGCTAACAGACACCTGCACCTAAGATTCATCTCCATTAAATACCTCTTGCAGTGAGTTGGAAACAATTTATTACTGACTTCCAACAACTTCCTGAAAATTAGCAGTTTGTTGGATTCTCGTCTCTTTGACTGCTACCACCTATCTCCAAGGCCTAGAATCCAATGGAAGAGATGGGTTACGACCTCCTAAGCATATTTGGTATGTTATTTTTTCTATTGAGGGGCAGAAGAAGGGGTGGGATTGAGGATCCAAGAGAGGAGAAAGATTGAGGAGCAATTCTAGTTGTTGATTTGTAAGCATGAGGGCTTGTTTGTAACCAACATTTTTTCCATTGAAGATTTATGAGATTAGTTGTATCAGATTGTGTTATCGTTGTTGATTCATCTGCATTTGTATCTTACTTGAATGAGTTGTAGTTTTTGAGGATCAATGGTTGTATTTAATTTATAGATTCCTGAGCAGCAAAGAGTTTGTTGTGATTGCCTATAACTCATTGTATTTATTCAAATAGATTTCCCATTTTTTTTGCAGAGATGATCTTTGTTCAATGGATGATATACTTTATGTTAATTTATCATTTCTTCCATCTACCATTTTATAATCCATTTTTCTGATATGCTCTTCAATTGCCTTATAACTTCAGGGTGTTTGTGTGACTCCATTGCCCAATGGTGTAGCATAATGATCTGCGGTTTGTTGCCCTCCCTTTCTCTCTTGTTCTTTCTTGTTGATCTACCCTTTTATATTGATTTAATTTTTCAGGTTCAAATGGATGTATAGAGGCTCATACTTTTAGACTGTTTATGCAGCAGTAATATATTTCTAGTTGTTTCAATGAAATCAAGTGGATTATGGTCTCACAAATACAACAGAAATTGCAGGGGAGCGGTTTGGGTTTTTTCATCAACTAGAATTTTGTCATATTATATATGATCCAATAGTCGTCTACATGGATTTAGTTTTTCCATAGGTTCAAAATTTTGCAGCATTTGGAATTAAAGAAAATTGAAGCTGTAAGTATGGGTTGTCCATTCATTTTTTACTGCAAACATCTCAGTTTTTCTACATTTTCTTATTTACTTGCAATGAAGAAGACCATATTGTGAGTAAAATTATTTCATGTCTGCATTGGAAGTTTGATGTGACCTGATCAAGGAATTGATTGGTTAGTTGTGTAGGAGTTGTACATAAATAATATTTATTTTTCGGCATGTTGGTTTCAGTTTGAAAATCAATTTACAGTATGAGAGTAGTGTCAATTTTTTAGTATGCAAGAATAAGGACTCCATAGCCTAATGGAAAGACTACTTGTAGTTTTTTTGTTGTTATTTTTGGATTGCAAATAAAGGAATGGCTGGACAGGGAAATAATTTCAGTAAAAGTTGATGATGAGGAGGGATGTGAAGGCATTGGTCAACAAGTTCTTAAAGATTCATCATGAAAATTTATCCCCAGAAGGAGTCGGTGTTAGTCCTTAACCTTGTTTTTGACTGATTAGGTGTCCTTAGTCCCTGTTCTACCCATTTTTCCATGATTTTTGTTAAACTCTATTTTTCTCTTCTTGGCTTGAAAGCTTGTTTTCATTCTTTTTATGCACATTTTAAATGTTTTTAAGTTTTCAAAGATTAGGATATGATATAAAATAATTCTATCACATCACTTGTCATTTCCTTCATTTGAATTTTCATTTTTTTTCAAAGTGGAAAGGGCACTACAAGAATAGCATTATTCTTGCAGTGTCGGGTGTAATGATAGTTTTGCATGCGCCACCTTACACAGATCGTGTTCTAACGTTCAAAATCACTACTGGAGGATCTACGCATCTCTATATGATCTATTTCAGGTTGTTATTCTTATGATGACAGCTAATTCGGAGGAATGGGCTGTACTGACCACCTTCACATCAAATCAACACGCTCGATTATTTTTCCATATGAATGAAATCGTAATCTTCCTATTTTAGTATGTCTATCATTTTGCACATGCTTTGCAGGTAAAAAGATAACTCTTAGTTTTCAACAGCCCTCAAAAGTTGGAGATCAAACCTTCGATATTCTCAGAAATTTTATACAGGATTGTATCAATGTCATGGTGCCCAAAAAGAGTGGTCAGATAACCAGATTGGAGCCAGAAGGGACAAAATTGCTCGAAGAATTTCCTCAAATGGCACAAAAGTTTAAGGATGCAGGTTGGTTCGACTCCTCGACATTCCAAGGTCATGAAGAGCATATTTCTATGACATTTGCACATAATTTCGATGGTTTCGAATCTGTAGTTGGTAAACTCCCCATTCACGTGACAGAGCATTCTATAGCTAAAGCTTGTAGGTTACCGGTGTATGGAGAAAGATGGTGGAAGAAAGAAAATGTAGTTATGGAGTTTGTAAATCAGTTTTTAATTCCAGAAAAGAAAAACCCCATTTTGAGCCAAGGTATCCCACACAACTGGGTGAGAAAAGAATGGCATATTGCTCTATTGATTATTCATAGGTACATTACATGTGAAGGCAAATTTTCTTTGGTTCATCTCTATCATATTAGATTGTTAATCCATGTAAATGGTGATTACCCTCTTAACCTACCTTATTTCTTATTAAAAAGCTTGTCTAAGATGTCTAAGAGGATTCAGTCACATCCTGCAACAGAAAAAACAGTCTTTTTCATCAAGGGTTAATCAAACGTTAGTAGTATTTTCCTTAAATGAAGTTCATAGGTCTTGGGACTGGTTAATCCAGCCATTAAAGCCTAATCCACGAGAAACTAAGTCTAAAATTGTCAAGGAGAAGAAACCTAGAAAAGGTAAATAGACCTCTCAACCCACTGAGGTTTTGATGAAATAAAATTCCGCTGCAACCAGGGTGACTCGTGCTAGCAAGAGAAAATTACAAACACAACAAACCATTGGTGATTTGCCTATGGGTAAACATAATGAGAAAGGCACTACCAGTCGAGGTAAGAAACTTAAAATGGATGAAGAGACTGATATCCATTTTGATCCATATATTAAAAGGGAATCTAATGAACCTGAAGATTACATCACAAACCCAATTCAAAGTCCATCTAAACAGAAGAAACAACCTACAGGCAAGAAGATTGTAAAAGGTAAAAAACAAAGTAAGAAAAAGACATATGTACCTAAATATACTAAAAGAAATTATACCAGAGCTGCAAATAAATTCAGACTGAATTCAAAAGCCATGTTTCATCCTTCTATCAAGAAGGAAAACAAGTGATGTTCATGTGTTGTTTCTGTAGATTTTTAATGACAAAAATCAACAAGCTAATATTATGTCAAACACTTAGCAACCTAGAAATAATTGTCTTCATAAATTTTAGAAATGCATAAAACCCACATTCAGAAATTACCATAAGTAGAATACACATTGCTAAGCAAAATATGCAATGGAAATACACAATGGACAACAACCCATAACTCACAAAAATTTAGGCAAATGCCAAGGAAAACCCCAATGTGGGGAAACCCAACGAGAGAGAGAGAGAGAGAGAGAGAGAGAGATCTTATTAGTATTCTTCAGGAAAGTACATATCAGCAGCAAAACAACATTTCCAGCCAAGGAAAATACCTCACAGCACCAAATCTGTCCCACAGAAATCTGCCTCGTTTTTCATGCCAAAACCGTACCATTGTCCGGCCTCTTTCATTGTTAAGTACTTATACCAGATCTGCAAATATAATTCAATAATACCAAGAATAAACCATAAACCATTCACCATAACATGAACACAAGAAATANTGCGATGCACTTGTTAATGCTAACAATTCTATTACATCAAAACCTCTAATGTTCTCCTATCTTTTTGTCCTTTTGTTACCTTTCTTCTAACATCTACTATATACAAGATGTAAAATCATACCTTCTTTCTCTGTTTTCACCTCAGGTTGTTAGGTCGACTCTATTGATATAGTTCCAGTCGACTGCCATTCATTGATCCTCTTAGATTCTTCCATGCCAGATCTTTCAGTTGCACAACACCTCCATGTGTGATAGCCTCTACCTGATAAGGCCCTAACCAATGCATTTTGAACTTCTCAGGGTGTTGTAGATACCTACGGTCATAGAGGAGAACTATATCTCTTTCCTTAAATTTTTTCTTCTTTATGTGCCTATCATGTCAAGCTTTGTCCTTTGCTTTTTGTACCTCCTGGTGAAATCCTGCTAAAATTTTGTCTTCTTCCAACTCTATCAGCTAATCCAATCTTTCCTTTGCAACACCTTCTTGTGTCATGCTCGTGATTGTTGCAATGCGCAGACTAGGTATTAAATAATCCAATGGAACCATTCCTTCCTTCCCATACACCAATATGAATGGTGTCTATCATGTAAGCTTCTTGCATGTAGTCCTATAAGCCCATCATACCATTGATACCTTCAAAACTCAATCATCATGTTAACACATAAGGTTGTATGGGTCAACAAGTCTTCATTGTTTTTAATTTTTGAGTCATAGGGTTCATGGAACATAGGTTTTGAAGTTATTAGGTTGTGTTCATATGGTTACAGTGGGTTCCAAAATGAATAGGGTTATGTTTAGCCTAAGCCTAAATTTTGAGTCATATGATGATTGTCATGTCAACACCTATAGCTTTACAAGTCTCATTTGGTTTTCCTCGTTATGATTATGACATGTCATACCTCCAATCAACACTTGGGTCTACTTTTTGTCATTATCTTTAGGGACAAGTGTCAATTCGAATTGGTTATGTGTATGCTTCCAACGAACTAGGAGAGTTTGTAGTGTACCTTCTAATACCACTGGTTTCATGCTAATCATTAATTTGAAGGTATTTTCAAAAGGAAGATTATGGTTATCAGTGCATTCAATCTAACCTCTCTTTCAGGGATTTTTCTACCCAAATCTACAGAATCCTTGAAATATGGGATTCACCTCAAATATGGCACTGCGAACTGTCTTGGATGAGGGTTGGAGGTTAGGAAGCTTGCAGGCATCTAGGTGAAAATATGAAATTACCAGCATCAACCACATAGCCATCAAGTACTCCATGATATTTTTTGTCTTGTTTGGAGGTCAGGAAAGGAGTGTGGCCACTTTTTTCTCTTGGCGCTGCGAATTGGCTAATAGAGGCACTACGAACTCATTTCTTGTAGCATATGCATCTAAAGATTTGATCATAACTCTAAAACGGTGATGTGGGTTTATTCTAAAAAAAAATTTGGAGGATCATGATAATGTCATTAACTTTTTGTCCAAATTTCAGCCTGACCCAATTTGGCATTTGAGAGATATAATTAAAACACTAGTGCACTACAACTAGCATTGCAAACTCTTTGTTTTGCATAGTTGTTGGATATTCTCCTTGTTTGACTATTGCCACCTATCAAGGAGGGTTCAAACGACTTCGCATAGATCCGTTATATGCTAACAGACACCTGCACCTAAGATTCATCTCCATTAAATACCTCTTGCAGTGAGTTGGAAACAATTTATTACTGACTTCCAACAACTTCCTGAAAATTAGCAGTTTGTTGGATTCTCGTCTCTTTGACTGCTACCACCTATCTCCAAGGCCTAGAATCCAATGGAAGAGATGGGTTACGACCTCCTAAGCATATTTGGTATGTTATTTTTTCTATTGAGGGGCAGAAGAAGGGGTGGGATTGAGGATCCAAGAGAGGAGAAAGATTGAGGAGCAATTCTAGTTGTTGATTTGTAAGCATGAGGGCTTGTTTGTAACCAACATTTTTTCCATTGAAGATTTATGAGATTAGTTGTATCAGATTGTGTTATCGTTGTTGATTCATCTGCATTTGTATCTTACTTGAATGAGTTGTAGTTTTTGAGGATCAATGGTTGTATTTAATTTATAGATTCCTGAGCAGCAAAGAGTTTGTTGTGATTGCCTATAACTCATTGTATTTATTCAAATAGATTTCCCATTTTTTTTGCAGAGATGATCTTTGTTCAATGGATGATATACTTTATGTTAATTTATCATTTCTTCCATCTACCATTTTATAATCCATTTTTCTGATATGCTCTTCAATTGCCTTATAACTTCAGGGTGTTTGTGTGACTCCATTGCCCAATGGTGTAGCATAATGATCTGCGGTTTGTTGCCCTCCCTTTCTCTCTTGTTCTTTCTTGTTGATCTACCCTTTTATATTGATTTAATTTTTCAGGTTCAAATGGATGTATAGAGGCTCATACTTTTAGACTGTTTATGCAGCAGTAATATATTTCTAGTTGTTTCAATGAAATCAAGTGGATTATGGTCTCACAAATACAACAGAAATTGCAGGGGAGCGGTTTGGGTTTTTTCATCAACTAGAATTTTGTCATATTATATATGATCCAATAGTCGTCTACATGGATTTAGTTTTTCCATAGGTTCAAAATTTTGCAGCATTTGGAATTAAAGAAAATTGAAGCTGTAAGTATGGGTTGTCCATTCATTTTTTACTGCAAACATCTCAGTTTTTCTACATTTTCTTATTTACTTGCAATGAAGAAGACCATATTGTGAGTAAAATTATTTCATGTCTGCATTGGAAGTTTGATGTGACCTGATCAAGGAATTGATTGGTTAGTTGTGTAGGAGTTGTACATAAATAATATTTATTTTTCGGCATGTTGGTTTCAGTTTGAAAATCAATTTACAGTATGAGAGTAGTGTCAATTTTTTAGTATGCAAGAATAAGGACTCCATAGCCTAATGGAAAGACTACTTGTAGTTTTTTTGTTGTTATTTTTGGATTGCAAATAAAGGAATGGCTGGACAGGGAAATAATTTCAGTAAAAGTTGATGATGAGGAGGGATGTGAAGGCATTGGTCAACAAGTTCTTAAAGATTCATCATGAAAATTTATCCCCAGAAGGAGTCGGTGTTAGTCCTTAACCTTGTTTTTGACTGATTAGGTGTCCTTAGTCCCTGTTCTACCCATTTTTCCATGATTTTTGTTAAACTCTATTTTTCTCTTCTTGGCTTGAAAGCTTGTTTTCATTCTTTTTATGCACATTTTAAATGTTTTTAAGTTTTCAAAGATTAGGATATGATATAAAATAATTCTATCACATCACTTGTCATTTCCTTCATTTGAATTTTCATTTTTTTTCAAAGTGGAAAGGGCACTACAAGAATAGCATTATTCTTGCAGTGTCGGGTGTAATGATAGTTTTGCATGCGCCACCTTACACAGATCGTGTTCTAACGTTCAAAATCACTACTGGAGGATCTACGCATCTCTATATGATCTATTTCAGGTTGTTATTCTTATGATGACAGCTAATTCGGAGGAATGGGCTGTACTGACCACCTTCACATCAAATCAACACGCTCGATTATTTTTCCATATGAATGAAATCGTAATCTTCCTATTTTAGTATGTCTATCATTTTGCACATGCTTTGCAGGTAAAAAGATAACTCTTAGTTTTCAACAGCCCTCAAAAGTTGGAGATCAAACCTTCGATATTCTCAGAAATTTTATACAGGATTGTATCAATGTCATGGTGCCCAAAAAGAGTGGTCAGATAACCAGATTGGAGCCAGAAGGGACAAAATTGCTCGAAGAATTTCCTCAAATGGCACAAAAGTTTAAGGATGCAGGTTGGTTCGACTCCTCGACATTCCAAGGTCATGAAGAGCATATTTCTATGACATTTGCACATAATTTCGATGGTTTCGAATCTGTAGTTGGTAAACTCCCCATTCACGTGACAGAGCATTCTATAGCTAAAGCTTGTAGGTTACCGGTGTATGGAGAAAGATGGTGGAAGAAAGAAAATGTAGTTATGGAGTTTGTAAATCAGTTTTTAATTCCAGAAAAGAAAAACCCCATTTTGAGCCAAGGTATCCCACACAACTGGGTGAGAAAAGAATGGCATATTGCTCTATTGATTATTCATAGGTACATTACATGTGAAGGCAAATTTTCTTTGGTTCATCTCTATCATATTAGATTGTTAATCCATGTAAATGGTGATTACCCTCTTAACCTACCTTATTTCTTATTAAAAAGCTTGTCTAAGATGTCTAAGAGGATTCAGTCACATCCTGCAACAGAAAAAACAGTCTTTTTCATCAAGGGTTAATCAAACGTTAGTAGTATTTTCCTTAAATGAAGTTCATAGGTCTTGGGACTGGTTAATCCAGCCATTAAAGCCTAATCCACGAGAAACTAAGTCTAAAATTGTCAAGGAGAAGAAACCTAGAAAAGGTAAATAGACCTCTCAACCCACTGAGGTTTTGATGAAATAAAATTCCGCTGCAACCAGGGTGACTCGTGCTAGCAAGAGAAAATTACAAACACAACAAACCATTGGTGATTTGCCTATGGGTAAACATAATGAGAAAGGCACTACCAGTCGAGGTAAGAAACTTAAAATGGATGAAGAGACTGATATCCATTTTGATCCATATATTAAAAGGGAATCTAATGAACCTGAAGATTACATCACAAACCCAATTCAAAGTCCATCTAAACAGAAGAAACAACCTACAGGCAAGAAGATTGTAAAAGGTAAAAAACAAAGTAAGAAAAAGACATATGTACCTAAATATACTAAAAGAAATTATACCAGAGCTGCAAATAAATTCAGACTGAATTCAAAAGCCATGTTTCATCCTTCTATCAAGAAGGAAAACAAGTGATGTTCATGTGTTGTTTCTGTAGATTTTTAATGACAAAAATCAGCAAGCTAATATTATGTCAAACACTTAGCAACCTAGAAATAATTGTCTTCATAAATTTTAGAAATGCATAAAACCCACATTCAGAAATTACCATAAGTGGAATACACATTGCTAAGCAAAATATGCAATGGAAATACACAATGGACAGCAACCCATAACTCACAAAAATTTAGGCAAATGCCAGGGAAAACCCCAATGTGGGGAAACCCAACGAGAGAGAGAGAGAGAGAGAGAGAGAGAGATCTTATTAGTATTCTTCAGGAAAGTACATATCAACAGCAAAACAACATTTCCAGCCAAGGAAAATACCTCACAGCACCAAATCTGTCCCACAGAAATCTGCCTCGTTTTTCATGCCAAAACTGTACCATTGTCCGGCCTCTTTCATTGTTAAGTACTTATACCAGATCTGCAAATATAATTCAATAATACCAAGAATAAACCATAAACCATTCACCATAACATGAACACAAGAAATANTTATTAATATAGTGGACCTAGTCCACCTTACATTGAATGACCACATTCCCATATACTAAATGACTTCCACTAATAACACATAACTACATTCCCATTGGGTACCTCCCTAGGTACCTCATATTACCTCCCTAAGTATACTACATTTATACCTCGTTTTTCGTGCCCACATTCACCTATACAGATTGTTTCATACAGCCCAGAAACAACCACAAAAAATCTGGAAACTGCCTCGAAAATCGTGTCAAAAATTGCCTTATTTTTGTGCCCAAATCTGTACGGATCCATACAGTATGGCCTCCCACAGCATAAAAATATTTCGGCCAAAAATCCACAAAAAAATTTCTCGAGAATCGTGCCCTCTTTGTTGCTCAATTTCCTCTCTCAAGCATACTCAGAAAATCTCTCCAACTCTCCTCCCGATGTCTTCTCAAACATTCGACATGTCTTGCACACTACCTAATGCATTCTTTTATAATCTGAAAACGACATTTTCCCCCCAAAAGTGTCTTTTCACCTTCGCCAACCCTAGATCCAAAGGCCAAGATTAGATCTTGCCTTTTCCAAGATCAAGAGTCATGATTCATTCCCTCCAAAATGTCTCATTTAAAATTTAAAGTGAGTTTCACTTTATTACATAAGTGCTTTATGAAAATAAAGTCACTTTAAAAATAGAAGGTACACTTTATTAAAAAGTCACTTTAATAAAAGACCACTTAAACAACTTTATAAAAACTATTACAAAGTTAAGTGCCTGGTAGTGTAAATATTAAGGTAACATCCACATACAAGACAAAACATGTGGAGTACCTCCCGAGCTAAAAAGCTAACACTCCCTCTTAGCGAGGGATGTACTCACTGCCATATCCATCATCTGGTCCCATCACACTGTGCTCCGTAGGAGCTCCCTTTAAACCTGGAGCCATCCACAACACCTGCACAGAACTCAAACTAGAAGATCTTCTCCTGGCAACCTCCCGGAACCCTGAGCTCACTTCATCTTAAGAATCGATTAGATCAACCTAGTTGAGCCTTCTGCCAGTGCTCATAAGAGACTTGTTCTCTTCTCTCGGAATGCAAGACTGATACCTTGGCGCCACCGCAGCCTCAGAAGCCTCCTCATGCTCCTCATCCGACGTTGAATCATACATCAAAGGCTTTCCTCTCAACATATACAACCTGTTCACCCGGTTACCGATCAGCTTCAACTCTACCGGGTCCACTTCCTCTCTATAGATAAAGACATGTTCCCTCTTGAACAATATGCAATATCCTACATCCTCCAAGGCTGAGACTAAGAGCAAGTTAACACTCAACCCTGGAACAAAGAGAACGCCATCAAGCTCCAAGAGTCCCCCAAACTTGAGTTGGAATCTGACATTCCCAACTCCACATACAGCGCTTGCCATACCACCTTCACTTACCACTTGTTGGCCAGGACCAATCTCTGTGAAATCTGGGAATACTCGCCATATTCTCATCATGTGGTTAGAGGCTCCGCTATCCACAATCCATCTGACATCACCTATGAATCCTCCGCCGCCGACACTAGAAACTAGGGTAACCAAAGAAAATTCCATATCGAACTTTGAAGCAAAGTCCTCTATGGTTGTTGTAGCAGTTGTCTCA
>JZKD02S1194263.1:0-12592 GCA_000966675.3 Picea glauca | reverse complement strand
CACTCGGGCTCCTTGGAGGGTATACCCATGATTATGTGTGGGAGCTTGCACCAGGGTGTAAGTCTGTTAAGCAGGTCGTCAACGTAAATTTTCCACCTTAGCCCCGCCCCTTCTCATCTCGTTGTTGCGACGTTGGATTTCATCACCAACTAGTGGCTTCAAAATTAGAAGGTATTGTTTGCTTGGTGATTGCTTCTTAGATTTTGTTTACTAGCGCATGTTGTTTATTGCTCGAAGTTGACCATAGGAATTTCTTCACGGAGCTTGTTATTCATTTACAATTTCTCCCTCAAGACGTTCACGTAGGATGCAAGGTTTATCTCCAGAACATCCAGACGATTCTCAACCCTTGCCTACTAGCACACCTGAGGGCTCTCCTCGTCAGAGTGAAGTCCCAGTTGTTACTCCACCACACGTGGAAACGAGTGACGTCCCAGTTGTCACCACACCACAGGTAGAACATACTGATTCTCTAAAATATTTTCAAATCACTAATACTAGAGAAGACTATCGTATTCGTCGTGGTGAACGACCTTTTGTGCGATTAAATTATTCTGAAGAAGCTGTTGTTACATCTTCTGAATCAACCGTTGGGCCTTCTCATGGTGTAGTAGGCCAAGATCCTTTTTGGTCAGGTGATTTCTAATGAGTCCTTTTTGGTACTGAGTCACCTCCAGTCTACGAAATCAACCCTCCCGTATTTTCTGAGACTGAAGCTACACCAGAGACTACCACTTATTATTTTTTTCTCCCTCCCGAGATGGACCATCTCACAAATACTATGAGTGTCCAAACCAAAATTACTACAACTACTCTTGCTCCTATCAATACCCAGCGAATGCCTGAGGTCAACCCAAATTTACCCCCTGGTTATCATGCGTTGAATGCTTTGTTGAATGCTTCCAATCCAACACCTCCACAAACCCCAGCCGGTTCTCCGGGTGGTCCTCCTTTTCCTGGGTATGATGTTCCTCGGTTTATTCCGACACTCCCTCCTTTTCCTTCTAGCAATCCTAATCCTAGTGGCACTATCCCGACTGTTGCACCAAACCAGCAAATTCCTTTCGGTGGACAGGGTGGTACGGTTCCTTTTC
Organism: Picea glauca; assembly: GCA_000966675.3. Classification (NCBI taxonomy): domain Eukaryota; kingdom Viridiplantae; phylum Streptophyta; class Pinopsida; order Pinales; family Pinaceae; genus Picea; species Picea glauca. The sequence continues at coordinate 11,498 of JZKD02S1194263.1, read as the reverse complement.
CTTTTCCCGGACACAACACTGCTACTACGCAACCTACGGTTGGCACACAACTTCTGGGTGGAACTATACCTACGATTGGGGGACCAACCTCACCTTTTGGACAAAATATACCTTCTGAATTGGCCCAGTATTGGAATCAGCTTCTACGAAACTTTCCTCAAAATGTTGGGGGGCAGCAACCTGTCCCTACTGTAGGCCAACATTATCCAGGTATAACTAATCCTATTTGGGGTTAGGGTCAGACTACTCAACCTCAGGTCCCTACTCAAACTCAAGGTCACAATCCTTGGGGTTACTATCCTATCCAACCACCACCGAATCAGCCAGGGTCTTCCCTCTATGGGCAGACTGCATACGGTCCTACTGGTTTGTCGACAGGGCTTCCACCCCAAAGTCACCAGTACCCACAAGTGAACCGACAATTGCCTTTTCTTGCTACTTTGGATTTACCAGATTTGTCTAGGATTCTAAATGATCCTATTCGTCACTCTCCCCAATGGCCTGCTATTCCTGCCAAGCTTCCATCGGATATTCCGAAATTCAATGGCAAGGAGGGAGAGGACTCAAATAATCATGTTATGACTTTTCATTTATGGTGTTCGTCCAATTCATTGATGGATGACTCCATTCGTCTCCGTCTTTTTCAACGAACCCTTACTGGTGCCACTGCGAAGTGGTATATTGAATTACCACGAGGTTTCTTTTCAGATTTCAACACCCTTGCTATGGCCTTTCTTACACATTACCAGTTACCGATCCATTATGATACTAGGACTGAGATTTTGACTTCCTTCAAACAAACCAAAGGCACTCATATATTAGATCATATTCATGAGTGGCGAAGGAGGCGACGTCTCATTAAACTTGAACTCCCTGATCAGTTACTGGCCAAATGGTTTACGAAGTCCTTCGTGAACAGAATTGGTAAAGACATTGCTATGGGCAGTGTTGTTACAGAAGAGCAGGCTATCAGTCATGCTCAATATCTTGATCTTGTTTATTCGCAAACGGGAACACTTTACAACCTGCTGCCTGAGTTACCTCGTCCTGGTACTTCCAACACTTCAACTACTCCAGCTGCCTCGCATGCAACTGATGGTGTGATTGGTACTACCCATGCCCAATCACATTCCGTTTCAAACATGACCCCTAAATCGACCTCTTCTAATGTTCAAAATGCTCCGTCTCCTACTCCTCCCACCAGTAAAACTTCTGAAGTAAACGTTGTTCGATCTACCTCGACTGGTAAAAATAAATCAAAGAAAGGGAGAGGTAAGAATAAGGAGAGAAAAAATAATAATCAGATAGAGAAACCTAAAAATACCCCTGTTGAAGATCGGGATAAGCGCAAACCACGCTACCCTTTCCTTATCTGTGGTGACGATCACTACACAAAGGATTGTCCGAGACGTGCCGAGGTAACTAAGTTCCTTCAAGGAACACCAAAACCATCTACGCCGACAGTCTTGTCCCAACCCTTCCCGTCTCAGCAACAGGCCTCGTTGGTCATACATGAAAAACCCTCTACTTCTATGACATCATATGTTTTGATGTGCACCGGTGATTCTAAGAAAGACAACGTTACACTCACAACTAGAGCCAAAGACTATACTCCATCTAAGGAGAAGGTTGACGATTTACCTCCAGCTTTGGTACAACCCTCTCCCCCGAATCCACCTACGACCAGTCCTCTTCATCTCGAAAGACCGAGCCTTGATACAGTTCTATGACCACTCCCAAAAGGTGTCATTAAGAAATCGACCTTCAATCCTCATGCTCGTGCGGCCTAGAACTATAGCATTGTCGAAGATCTGGCCCAAGCACCTTCATCGATGTCTTCCCTTGAAGTCCTTCAGTCTTTTCCTGCACAACGAAGGGCTCTGTTGAAAGATATAGGTGGAATTGATCCAACGGATACGAATTTGATAGTCTTTGACTTGGAGTACCATATTCCAAGGTTACCCCCTCAGCTTGCGTTTTAGATACAAGTTGTTGTCGTCGGCAAGAATATTTGTCAGATTGTTATTGATGAGGGTGCTTCTACATGTGTAATGTCTTTTTCTTAATGGAAAGACATTGGCTCTCCTCATTTAAACGAATCACAAAATACTTTGAAAGCCTTCAATGGCTATGGTTTTAAGCCTTACGGTTTTCTTCCATCGTTGCCTGTCACTCTAGAAGGTAAGACAGTCCAAGTTGAAGTGGAAGTTTTCGATGCTCCCCTAGATTATAATCTTCTACTTGGTCGTAGCTGGATAGATTCTATGCACGTTGTTGTTTCAACACTTTTCTGTGTCATACGATTTCCTCACTAGGGAAAAGTTGTTACAGTTGATCAACTTTCCTTCTTTAATTCTGATACTCATACTGGCAACGTGCCGTTTATAGCTAAAACCCCATCGGGTTATGAGAATGTTGGTGTCGGTCTCTTAAAAGACTCTTTGTTAATGGGTACTTTTCCCATTCCACCACCACCTGATATTCCATGCCCGTCAGTTGCTTCTATTAATATGATCTCCGTTGTACCTCATGAGCTTCCTGTGTCTTTCGACCCTTGGATAGTCCCTGACCTTGGAGATCATACTCGTTTCGGTGAAGTCATGCCGTTAAGTCCGGTTGAGTATGCTTATCAAGCCATTCAATTGACAACCCTTTCTACACCCTCTCTTGATGAGTTGTCTCCCGATCCTTTCCATGTCATCTTTCCTACTGACGAGATGATCATGTCCGTCATGGATGACACCCCTTGGGACGATGGACATCATCATTCCATACTGTTTCTGGAACAACACACTCTCGAGAACTACCAACGGATCTCGACTCCGTCAACCGTCGTTGTCGTATCGACCGTTCCCGGATCTACACACGATGTGTTTGCCGAAGGGAACCTCAGTAATATTTCTCCCACGATACCCATTGATATATCAGTTAAACCTGGAATAGTTGAAAATGTTCACATCGGAGCTTTGTGTTCTCCGGATGAAATTGTCACTTATACTGCTTTGTTCAAAGCATTTCTTGATATCTTTTCCTAGAGTTATGAAGAGATGCCAGGTATCGACCCTACCATTGTTGTGCATGAGATAAAGACATACCCCGGAGCTAAACCAGTCTGGCAGCGCCTTCGTTCGGTTCATCCACGTAAAGCGGCAGCTATCAAACTTGAAGTTGAAAAACTTCTCAAAGACGGTTTTATTTATCCCGTGGCTTTGAAAGAACGGGTTTCCAATCCTGTACCGATTGATAAGAAAGGTGGTAGTATACGTGTTTGTGTTGATTATAGGGATATTAACAAAGCCTGTCCAAAAGACAAATTTCCAACCCCTTTCATCGACCAGATAGTCGATGACTGTGCTGGCAGTGAAATCTTTTCTCTCATGGATGGATTCTCCGGCTATAATCAAATTAACATCGCTCTTGATGACCAACATAAAACAACTTTTATTTGTCCTTGGGGTACTTTTGCCTACCGAAAAATTCCCTTCGGTCTTAAGAACGCGGGCGCGACGTTTCAACGTGCTATGTCTTATGCGTTTCACGATATAAAGCATATCATTCAACCTTATTTGGACGATTTACCTTATTCTTTACGCTGAGTCGATCACCCCATTCATCTCCGAGCAATTTTTCGTTCGTTGTCGGTTCTATCGCATTCGTTTAAATCCTCATAAATGTGTTTTTTGTGTAGAATCTGGTTGTCTTCTCGGTTTCATTGTTTCACATCACGGGATCCGGGTAGATCCTATTAAGGTTGAGGCGATTCTCAATCTTCCTCTTCCTTCCACACTGCGTCAGTTACAAAGTTTGCAAGGGAAAGCAAACTTTCTTCGTCATTTCATCCCTAATTACGCCGAGATTACTCGTGGTTTTACACGGCTACTAAAGAAAGGTTTAGAGTTTGTCTAGGATAAAGTTGCCAACAACGATTTTGAAGCTTTGAAGTTGTCCCTCACGAAAGCTCCACTTCTTTTCCCTCCTGATTATAGTCATGATTACTTTCTTTATCTTGCTGCCTCGGAGTATACCATCGGCATGGTTCTTGTTCAAGAGGATGATGCACACAATGAACATGTTATTTATTACTTGAGTCAAAATCTTTCATCAACCGAAATCAAGTATCAACATGTAGAAAAACTGGCCTTAGCCGCCGTTCAAGCTGTTCAACGCTTTCGGCATTATATTCTCTCCCGGAAAACTACAATGATTTCACATTGTAACCCTATACAACATATTTTGACACGTCAATTGCTAGGGGGAAAGTACTCCAAGTGGATTGTCATTCTCCAGGAGTTCGACTTGGAATTTGATCGTGCCACGTCGAAGAAATCCTTAGTTTTTGCTGAGTTAATTTGTGATTTTCCCCAATCTGCCACGGAAAATGTAGCAGTAGATTCATTATCCGATGAATCACTTTTCCTTATCAGCACTGACGATATTTGGTATGGAGATATCATTATATATCTCCAGACCCAGACTTTTCGGCCTGATCTGTCTAGTACTGAATGACGTCGTGTTCGTTATCAAGCTCGTCAGTACATTATTCTTGGAGATACTCTCTACCGTCGAGGAATTGACTCTGTGTTTTGACGTTGTTTGACTTTTGACGAAGCCGGGAAAGCTTTGAATGACTGCCATTCTGGAGCATGTGGTGGTCATATGTCTGGGTATGCTACTGCCCAGAAGATCTTACGTGTAAGATATTTTTGGCCTTCCTTGTTCAATGACTACATTACTGCTGTTCAGAAGTGTCATGCCTGCCAGACCTACAATAAGAAAATTTGGTCGCATCCTTCTCCCCTTCATCCTGTGGTCTCAGTTGGTCCTTTTGCAAAATAGGGCATTGATTTCATGACATGTCACCCTCACTCGGCCGGGGGGCATGGTTACATCATTGTAGCTATTGATTATTTTACAAAATGGGCCAAGGCGATGCCAAAATTCGATAATACTAGAAAGACCGTAGAATTATTTCCTTTCAACCATGTCATAGCTCGTTTTGGTGTTTCTCAGGATATCGTTACCGATCACGGTAGTCATTTTAGGAATGTCATGATGTCTGAACTTACCGAAAAGTTAGTTCTTCGTCATGATATATCAACACCCTATTATCCGCAAGCTAATGGCCAGGTCGAAGCAATCAATAAGGTTCTTATAACTATGATTCGATGGATAATAGGAATTCATAAAACCAGCGGGCACACGATGTTGTTTTCAGCATTGTGGGCATATCGGACATCTGTTAAATCCGCTATAGGGTTTACGCCCTTTCGATTAGTATATGGCATGGAAGCCATTCTGCCAATAGAATGTGAGATACCTTCTTTGAAGCTAGCTGTAGAACTCTTACCCAATACTTCTGTCGAAGAGAAACGTATTTGATGCAATTAGACGAGACTCGACGTGACGCTACTCTAGTAATAGAAGCCTAGAAGAAACGTGTCAAGGCACAGTATGACAAACATGTCAAGCCTCGCGTTTTCTCTGAAGGTGATCTTGTTCTTCTGTATGAACAAGATAAAGATGTCTTAGGAGCTGGGAAATTCGAACCAATGTGGCATGGTCCTTACATTGTTCGTCGAGTGTTGGAAAAAGGAGTGTATGAGTTGGTTGATTATGATGGTATACCTTTGAGTGAACCCAGGAATGGGTTGTACTTGAAGAATAATATGCATAAGTCATTTGTGCATAGGTACCTGTATTTTATGTATCATACTTTGTGTGTGTTACTTTAGTTTTCTTTTGACGTTATCTGGTCTCTGCCCTTACGTGACATTGTGTTTGATTGCCAGATGTCAGGAATTTTGCTACCTTATATTGGCTTCACTGATGGTGCTAGCCGTAGTACTCGGAACCTAGCTTTCGTTGCATGGGAAATATATGCCCCAACGAACGAGCTCATATCTTTACGAGGTGTATGTCTTGGCCGAGCAACCAACAACATCGCAGAGTATAGCGCAGTTATTGAATTACTGGTTGATGCTATCTCTCTCGGAATTCGTCAGTTGGTTGTGGGAATTGACTCGCAGCTTGTAGTACTATAGCTAAGTAATATCTACTCTATTCGAAGTCCTACTCTGTTGAGGGTATACTTGCGGATTCGCCTCTTGGAACGGTATTTTGATTACATTGAATATCAACATATTCCTAGATGTCTTAATACATTGACAGATGCATTAGCTAATTATGTATTGGACAAACATTTAAATCATTTATAAATCAAACACATTACAATTCACACAATGTAAAGTAAACCGGTAGAAGCCGTCTGTATATATATAAAGATCAAAAGAGTTTGTTTTTACAAAATGTTTGTCCGAAGACCAAAATATCAAAAAATGAAGCTTATAGCTTCTACATAGAGATGTCAAGGATGACGTTCACAGTAACACACAACTTCCCTAGCAACTTTGCGGAGCAATCGACCCATAGCTGCTGAGACCCCTACAGTGTGATGCTGATCGCATCGTGGAACCTCTTCCAGAGTCATATCTGGAATGTTTGTTGTAAGACCCTCTAAATTCTTCTCCACGATCTGATAATCTTCTGCATTCTGTGGTAATATTGTTGTTGCTTCTCCTCGTCGTTGGATAGGAGAAGTGCTAGCAGGTCTATACGGTCCAACGTTTGTGTTATCAACAATTATTTTGTGTTAGTTTTCGGATAAATCAATAAAAAAAAAACATTTAAATATGATAAAAATTCAAAAACATTTTAAAAAGAGAAAATTGGTGTACTTCTTACCGAGGTCTCCCCACTGAGCGTCCTCAGGTAGTGCTAGATCTGAATCTCCTCGGAAATCAAACCCGGCATATGCGTAGTCATCGAGCATCAGCATCTGGTTTTGCAACCAGCCAAAGAAAATATCGTCATATTTGACGATTGGTCCTGCCACGTGCCAGGCCATGAGACGACACCATCGTAACATCCTCGGATCCCTAGGAGCCGGAAAGTTCCACTCAACCTATAGACGAAATACAAGGACCCTCTCGAGGAAGAAGGACACTAACAAGGATCCATATCCAAATTGTTTCAGTTCTCCCCGCCTGCACTTGGTCAGTTGTCTTTTGATACTGCATAATACTGCACCAGCCCAGCTAAATACTCGGGGCTCAGTACACTCGATGGTGTACTGGAAATAGCTCTGTAATGCCATATGGGGGGTGGCACTTCCAGCCATCCGAGAAATCGTGAAGAGAATAGTGCGAAGAGTCAAGTCAGTTACTCCCTAGATTGCCACTTTCCCTTTCTTTCTTTCGGCCTTAGGTATGCAGTATTGGTTGCAATATTCACTCATTTTTAACCCACCTGCTCTGCTGCCGGTCAGACTGACATAGGACCCACGCCTGGATAATCTAGTCAAGAAATATATGTCCTCGATGTCAATAGCTAATGTGTGAGCTCCTACAATGAAAACTTGCTGGTCCAGATCCCACATTCCGACTAGATACTCTAATAATCGGACTTGGGCTCTCATGCCTAGGATACAGAAGTATTTTAAGAGACCACAATCTCTTAAAGCAGCGATGGTGGGAGGGTGATTTTCGGCATTTGCGTTATCCTCCTCATGTTCTCGTTATCGCTACACAAGCACCATGTTTGTGGCTATTTACCTGCATAAGAAACATACAAAGATGATTAATGATCTTATTCATGAAATAAATCTTTTCCATTAGCTAAACGTTTCAAAAAAAATTGAGTTATGCGCTGCTCGCAGGTGCCATACTATGCACAGTGCGAACTTCTCGCAGGCGGCTTAAGGCCCACCTGCGAGAACGAGTCATTCTTGCAGGTCCCATATGGGCCACCTGCGAGAATGCCTCCATGCATATATGGTCCAAAAAATGACTTAAAACAAAACTTTTAACCAATGAAATCAAAATTTTGAACCATGAAAAGATCAGGAATGAAGAACTTACCAAGATGCTGCTGACGGTTCATCAAATGATCACCCGTAGCTCCCGGAAATCGACACCGAATGCAGAGGGTAAAATGAGGGTTTTTGGAACTCAATGGTAAAAATGAGAAATGATATGGTAAATTTAGTTATTTACTCATTTTAATTACTTTTTACTATATCAAATTTGGTTTTTTTTGTTTATTTATTATTTAAACCTAATAACTAATGTGAAAATGAGTGTAATGACTTGCAAGTGTGGAAAATGGATGATTATGGACAGAGTTTTCCCTGGTGTGGTGTGATTTTGATTGTTTTTTATGGTTTTTACGTAAAACCTCAAGCGCCTTTTTGTTCGTTCTTGCGCTTGTNCCCAGCTAAATACTCGGGGCTCAGTACACTCGATGGTGTACTGGAAATAGCTCTGTAATGCCATATGGGGGGTGGCACTTCCAGCCATCCGAGAAATCGTGAAGAGAATAGTGCGGAGAGTCAAGTCAGTTACTCCCCAGATTGCCACTTTCCCTTTCTTTCTTTCGGCCTTAGGTATGCAGTATTGGTTTCAATATTCACTCATTTTTAACCCACCTGCTCTGCTGTCGGTCAGACTGACATAGGACCCACGCCTGGATAATCCGGTCAAGAAATATATGTCCTCGATGTCAATAGCTAATGTGTGAGCTCCTACAATGAAAACTTGTTGGTCCGGATCCCACATTCGGACTAGATACTCTAATAATCGGACTTGGGCTCTCATGCCTAGGATACAGAAGTATTTTAAGAGACCACAATCTCTTAAAGCAACGATGGTGGGAGGGTGATTTTCGGCATTTGTGTTATCCTCCTCATTTTCTCTTTATCGCCACTCAAGCACCATGTTTGTGGCTATTTACCTGCATAAGAAACATACAAAGATGATTAATGATCTTATTCATGAAATAAATCTTTTCCATTAGCTAAACGTTTCAAAAAATTTTGAGTTATGCGCTGCTCGCAGGTGCCATACTATCCACAGTGTGAACTTCTCGCAGGCGGCTTAAGGCCCACCTGTGAGAACGAGTCATTCTTGCAGGTCCCGTATGGGCCACCTGCGAGAATGCCTCCATGCATATATGGTCCAAAAAATGACTTAAAACAAAACTTTTAACCAATGAAATCAAAATTTTGAACCATGAAAAGATCAGGAATGAAGAACTTACCAAGATGCTGCTGACGGTTCATCAAATGATCACCCGTAGCTCCCGGAAATCGACACCGAATGCAGAGGGTAAAATGAGGGTTTTTGGAACTCAATGGTAAAAATGAGAAATGATATGGTAAATTTAGTTATTTACTCATTTTAATTACTTTTTACTATATCAAATTTGGTTTTTTATGTTTATTTATTATTTAAACCTAATAACTAATGTGAAAATGAGTGTAATGACTTGCAAGTGTGGAAAATGGATGATTATGGACAGAGTTTTCCCTGGTGTGGTCTGATTTTGATTGTTTTTTTATGGTTTTTACGTAAAACCTCAAGCGCCTTTTTGTCCGTTCTTGCGCTTGTAAAAAACATAAGAACATGATCGAGCGTCGTTTTATCACTTTTTCGGGCTCGTTGTGGTTATACGAAAAAGGAACCCCCGTGGAGTTTTCTTTAAGCTCTTTTCAGACTCTCTAAACATGAAAAGATCATCGAGCGACCTTGCTATTTTCACGCTCGATAAAGTATTTGAAGTATGCGTCTTTCGAGTGATAGTTTAACCCTTTTTCGGTCTCGTTGGACTACTGTACGAAAAAGGAACTGAGAGAGTTCTCTTTTAAGTGTTTTTCTAAACTCTATAATCTTGAAAAACCTTCGATTTTACTATCTCTGGATTCGTTAAACAAACATTGATAGACCCGTGATGGGACCGAACCACTCCTTCCTAGGGTTCATTAAAAATACTCCAAGGGACTCGTCCGAAGGATGATCTTATATCAACAAGCATATGTGATCCTCTTCAAGCTTGTGTAAAAATAAAGAGTTACTTGCCATAAATGGTGGGGGAAAATTTGGGAAAGGGATATGTTTCATCTTTGTATTGATTGGCAGTGAGTGTCGCTCTTGAACATGACACCCCCTATTCATCATTTGAAGCCGGTTTGGGAAATCCATTTGTCTCTCTTCCGATTGATTACAAGGTCATTCCATGTGTCGTATTTGAGTCAATGCTTCCAAATCATTGGTCGTGTCGTTCATATGTTCAAGAGAATTCCATCTGAAACCTATAATGAGTAGGCCATCTGTAGTTGTCCATTCTCTCCGTGTCGGCCTTCCTTGTGTCTAGTCCAATTCACATCATACTCTGTTTCACCTTCAAAACTCTGTTACTCATTTCGTGTCATTGATGGGGGATACATTAAGGCCCTCCTGTGACGAATTTTGTTCCGTCGACTTCAGCTCATTATTCGGAATCAAGACTTAGAAATTATTCAGTACCTTGGAGCTTGCATGCCTCAATGGCAAGTTTCCTCTCTTTCGACAGTGGGTTTACATCATTGACCCCTAATTGAAAGATTTCGTCAGATGTTCGACATCAAATCATTTATTCACAGTCGATGGATTGTACTTTAGTACTTTGGGAGTCATTGAAATCAATGGTGATTTCCCTCGCACTTGTTAATGGTATACGTTAATGACCGGTAATCAAGTGGTTTCTGCTATGTTCGACTTCAACACATATAATCACATGGTTAGATTTGTACTTTGGGCGACGAGATTGAAGACCCTGGATTTTGTCTTTATGATCCAGGTTGCGATGGAGCATGTATAATTTGTGACACATAGATCCACTGTGTATGTTTCGTGGCTATGTCGTCTTGATTAAAAATTTGTCACATAGATCCACAGTGTATTCAAGTGGCTATGTTATATTGTGACGACATGGATCCATAGTGTATGATTGGTGGCCATGACCTTTGTTTATGATGTCATCAGTCTATGATTTGAGTATGGGAATGGCTACCTCAGAAATTGGTATATATGATATTCTGTCGATGCTTGAATGTTTGCAGGTCTCCGATTAGATGTGATCTTGGTTCTTGACACACACATGCAACTTACAAAGTATATCGACAGTCACTCGTTCCAATCTCAGACTTTGGGGGGCATTCTGTTATCCATAATTTTGGTCGTCATAATGATGTAATGATGATGGAGAAATCAGGCTCTTCACTAGAACACTTTCCTGAAGAGAGTTACCTTTGTCTCTTTCCAGAAATCATATTTTTAAGGGAAGTTCACAGTCTACCTATATATTTGCCTGCGAGAATGTATGATTCTCGCATGCTACATTAAGACATGGTGCGAGGGGTTCACACTATACCTAACTGCTAGGGTGCGAACATCTTCTAAAGAAGGGAAAAAGATAGATTCTCGAACCTTCTAGAAGGGAATCTTCTAGAAGGATGAGATGGAATTCGAATGGTTATCTAAGCACTGGCTTTCCTGATATCTTGGGATCATTCCTATCCAGGTAACTAATCTATTCTCTCCTATAAATTGAGGGGAATACTCATGGAAAAGGTTAGAAGCAAACTAGCAAGAGATTGATTGGAGAATTAGTGGAAGATTGTATGA
>JZKD02S1194208.1:0-12592 GCA_000966675.3 Picea glauca | reverse complement strand
CCCCAAAATTAATTAAAGAAGAATTTTTTTTGCAAATAAGTTGTCACATGTTAGATCAAATCAAAGTAAAGGAGTTACTTGGAAGGTTATAAATACATATCAAACAACCTCTCATTTGATTAATCAATAATGTGATCTCTTAATGAATCTGAGGTAGCGGAGTAATGCAAATAAGGAAGTCTCAAATCCATGGAATGGAGAAGGGTTTCTGGTAATCCTAATTGAGTAGACCCTCATGAGTCAGGTATTGGGTGTCCCGCAACTCGTGAGGCCCCTGCAGGTTGCACAACACTCGTCAAGCGAGGCACCGCGAATTGACTGGGCTTGTTTGTTGAGGCTGAAGTAAAGTTTGATGATGGAGCAATTGGATTGATGTTGAAGCTTGAGGAAAGTCTGATGGTCTGAGATCTAATGTACCAGGTTTTACAAAATGAAAAGGTAAGTTATTTTATATATATTGAGGCTTATAACTTGAAGGTTATGGCACATACTTGAGATCTCTGGAACATGGTGTTGGCATATGCTTCGATCCATATCTTGGTGATTTTGGCACATGTTTGACATGTTGGTATATTTTTTAGGCATACCTCGGAGGGTTTGATACATGGTTGATGCATACTTTGGCACATGCCTGAGGCATGTCTTGAATATTTTGGCCCATGGTTGATGCATATATTGGATGGTATGGCACATGCTTGAGGATTGTATCTTGGATACTTTGGCACATGGTTTGAGGTGTATTTTGGATATCTTGGCACATGCTTAATGCATATCTTGGCAAATGGTTTCATGCATATCATGTTGATATTAAGCACATGATTTGGAGATGTCCTTTGGTGATCTTGGCATGAGTTCTATGTGGTTATTGGTATGGATTTGATTTTGATGATGATGATGTATCAGTATTAGTGATAGTTACAGTGATCGGTTGAGTCTAGTTTTGATGTACCGGTATTGGTGACAATTACAATGACAAGTTGAGTTTGGTTTCAATGATGATGTATCATCAGTGACAATTACACAGATGGGTTGAGTTTGTTTTTGATGATGATGATGTATCAGTATCAATGACAGTTACAATGATAGGTTGATTTTGGTTTTGATGATGATGATGTATCAGTGATAGCAGCAGTTTGAGTCTACGTGTATATTCCAGGGAGGAAGGAAGGGGAAAGGAAAGGGAGTTAGAGCCTCCTTTCAGTTGGAGCCACATAATACAAGGATTCATAGCTTCCTTCAGGTTGGAGCCTATAAATAAGGGGGTTGGAGCCTCCTTCCTGTTGGAGATGGAGAATTCGGGGAGTTGTATCCTCCTTGAGGTTGGAGCGTATAAATCATGGGGTTGAAGCCTCCTTCCAATTGGTGTTGGAGAATTCAGGGAGGTGTATCTTCCTTCATATTGGACCCTATAATTAGGGGGTTGGTGCCTCCTTCCAGTTGGTGCTGGAGAATATTGGAAGTTGGTGCTTCCTGTGGATGTAATATTGAAGATATATATTAAAAATCATTCTATGGTTCTCTCCCATTTGGGTTTCCACGTAAAACTCTTGTGTACTGTTCATTTGTGGTTATATGTTTTGATATGTTAAATGAAATCATAAGTGAATGGAATTATTGATAACTTAATGTTTGCATGTTACGATTTAAAATGGTAAAAAGTGCTCGATATTTATTCACTCCCCCCCCCCCTCAGTATTGGTGAATATTCCAACAATTGGTATCAGAGTAGGTCCTTCAGAATCAGTCTAACCATTGGAAGGTAGATCATGAAGTGCATAGATAATGAAATGTCATTATTTGATGGTCAGGACTATGAGATATGGATCATAAGGATGGGAGTATTTTTAGAGGCACGAGAGTATGGTGTTTGGTACTCAGTTATTATAGGATACACGGCTAGAAAGAAACCTTTGAAGACTACAGCCAAGAAATAATTAAAAAGGAACAACAAAATAGCAATGGATGCCATTGTGGATGGATTACCTGATTCGATAAAATTCAAAATGGGAAAATGTTCATCATCCAAAGAGATTTGGGATAAGCTACATAATCTGTACTATAAGGAATCTTGTCTTACAACCATAGATCCAGAGCATGTTGACCAAGATAAAGAAGAGGTTGAGACAAAACAAGAAGAAGAAATCCCATCATGTCAGATAGATCCAGAAGAAGAAATTGGAAATGGTATGACATATCATGACGAAGAAGAGTATGAAGAAGGTGAAGTGGATCTTGAGGAAGACCTAATTGAAGCTTTGAGTGAGCTAAAAAAGGAAAGGAATAAAAACAAGTCCCTTAAGGAAGAATTGGTCAAGTTAAGGGAAAGTTCTCAAAATCCCTACAAAAACTTTGAATAAGTTCAGCGAATTATTAAAAATCTAAAGGTCAAGTTAGAAGAATCCAAAAGGATTGAAGAAACACTCAAAAATCAGTTGGAAGAAATGCAGTGTTTGGAAGTCAAATTAGTATCACTAAGAAAGGAAGCAAAGAAGAGACAAGAAATTTTGACAAGTCATCTTAAGGAAAGATCTGAGGACTTAAACAATCTTGAAGCATAATTTAGTCAACAAGAAAGAAGACTTGAAGAAAAAAATCATCTCCTTGAACCCAAGTTGAAGAAGAAAAGAGAACAAAAGATGTAATGAAGATCAAGATGATGAAGAAAGAAGACAATTGTGTGAATCGTGAAGAAGAAGTGGTCTCTTTGAGAATTGTACTTGACAAGATCAACAAAAACTTGAAGAGCACTCAAGTACTATAAGATATTCTCAATTTTCAAAGGTCACCCTTCAATAAGGAATGTCTTTGATACATTGGTGAGGCCTCATGGAATGATGATGCAAATGCCAATCCCAGCAAGAGTGTTGAAGAGAGAGGAAGCTCCACATAACTAGCAACAAAAGTTGAAGAGAAGTGTTCCAGATCGTCGGAAAGGAAGAATGAAGAGAAGGCTAAGAATTATGCAAATATTTTCAATAGAAGGAATCATGGTCAAAAAGAGTCAAAGAGGGATGAATGCAAGAGAGATATATCTCCAAGAAGACCTTCTAACTCTAGGTATCGAAGAAGCTTCATTCATTATGAAGGAAATAAGAGAAGAGAATATAATAATCAGATAAGAGATGAATTCAGAGGGACTACATCACAAAGAAGATCATTTACTCTCAGGTATCAAAGTTTCTTTTATGGTTATTGTTTTACTTGTAATAACTTTGGACATAAAGTTGTAGATTGTAGAACATATGGAAGAAACGTTCAAACAAGAGATGTTTATGTGGCCCCCTACAATATTGAATGTTACAAATGCCACAACTATAAACATATAGCGCGTGCTTGTAGAAGCATTATGAAGTCCTTGAAATAAAATATCGATATCATATATAAGAATGTTTGGAGAAGAAAGCAAAAACAAGAAGAACGGATGAATGAAGAACTCCCAGAGATCATACTTATAGGATTTGCAGAAGTGTTAGATCATGACGAATCTAAAAGCAAAAATGAAGATGTCAGAATTCATAAGCATGATCCTGCAACAAAGCAGGTCTATACATTTTTCTTAGCAATCTTGCTTGGAGACTCCTGGTAATGTGTGTAAGTTTTAAACCTGTGAAGTAAAGCAATGCATATAGATTCTTAAGCAAAACAGAATTTAATCAATGGCTCATTCACATAGTACACAGAGATTTATGCCAAAAACCCTCAACCGGGAAAACCTTTCTTATATTCATTATATCGAATTTCACCATTCACTATACAATATATACAATGTTTTTAGGTATTCTGTAGATACCAAAACCCTAATCCCTAAAACCAAGATTATTTTTAGTAAACTGCTAAAAATAGCAAAAACCGCCCAAAAAAAAATTCGGGACGTTGCGCGTAACAAGGGGGGCGCATACCTCCCCCCCCTGGGACCCCCTAGGAAAGTGCCTGACACACACGACACAAGCATAGCACTACTACGAAGGATCATTAGACGCAATTGTCAAATCTGACGCACCCACACACACACATGCAAAGAATATAACACATACCCAACAATGTCAATATTGAAGAGGGGGAGTCTACGCAGTAGCTATTATAGATTGGAGAACTATCTTTCGGGTAGTCTGAAGTGTTTGCAAATTTTGGGAAGGCATATTCAAAATGGTTTGATGGCAGAAGTGGAGAATGTCTCATGACATATTGGTTTATTAAGGAAAAAAATTTGGAACACATCCCCATGCATATATGAAGGAATTAGGCTGACAATTACAAGGAATATCATTGAGGTAGAGATTCATGATTGTATAGAGGATTCAAAGCATGAATTCAAGCAAGGATATATTCATTACAGATTCAAGAATGTGTACTTGTTGTAGAATTATAGTGTTTGATTTGAAGATAGAGCAGACTAGTGGACATATTTGATTCAACATGAAAAGTAGGAATATGTAGTGATCAGTTGCAGCATATTTGAAGAAGCTATCAGAACAATGAAGTGGCCGATTAGTTAGTAGTGTGTGCAGTTGAGTAGCAGAGTCATGGACAGTTTTGTGACATATGGACATAGATGAATTCATGAGATATTTGACAGGTCTACAAGATAATACTTGACATGAACTAGAGAAGATACATGACAGTGGATGAAAGCATGAGCTCAAGAGGAATTGTAGAAAGACTCGTTGGCATTGTCATCAAGAGGAATGTTCAGAAAATCATATCACTTGGAAAAGAAGCATATTGATAGGTGGAACCAGTTAGTCACAGAAAGGCAAGCCGTGAGAGGCATAACAAGACATGGGGAGAGAAACCGTCAGAAGGAGTAATATTGTCAAGGTAATATTGTTGAATGAGTGTGTCATCGATGTCATCTCACTGAAGACATGAAAAGCCATGAATATTTGAAGTCAAGTGATGAAGCAACCTTAACATGAATGATTTTAATATGCGTCGGTGAATTACACCAGGAAGTACCAATGGACAAGAATCCCCATAAGAGAAGACAAAAAGCATATACAAGAAGACCAACATTGATCTACATGACATCTTGCAAAGAAGACATGGGGAGAGACAGAAAAAAAGTAGGAGAGAGAGATCAAAAGCAAAGAAGAAAAGGGGAGAGAGATTGTGAAAAGAAGGTATATTGTCAAGGAAGTTACCCTTTTCCATTGATGTCAAAGGGGGAGAGAAATTTCAGAAGCATGAAGACAGTACGAGAAATGATCACAGAGGGAGTATGAGTGTTTCCATCAATGCCAAAGGGGGAGATTGTTGGAAAGTTAGTTTTCATTGATGTCAATGTTGGAAAGTTGGTTGTCATTGATGTCAACCCTAGAAGAATCACCAAAGCAAGTTTGGAAGTCTCTATAAGTAATGGGTGTAATTGAAGAAGTCTCTAAAGTGGTCCCCTTATGGTGTATCTTTAAGCATGGCCCTCATGGGTAGACACTTTGAATAAGTCTACAAATAAACCATGAGAATATGGGTAGGAATCCCTAGAGGTGTGGTCATGAATCCCTAAGTTAACTAGAGGAAAAGAGTACAAAGGACACTGCAAATGGATGACAAACTCTCATGGATGGATGGTATTCATCATGTCATTTCCAATGGTAGGTAGTATGTCACGTGGTTCCTGGCAGTTGTGAAGTTATTCCCTCTTAAAGATGAAGCCCTGAAGTATGGTCAAAAATCCCCTAAATGGTTGCAACAATAAGTTACAAGTCGGCCCAAAAATTAATTAAAGAAGAAAATTTGTTGCAAATAAAAAGTTACAAGTCGGATCAAGTCAATTAAAGGAGTTACTTGGAAGGGTATAAATACATATCAAAAATCCTCTCATTTGATTAATCAAGCATGTGATCTCTTAGTGAATTTGAGGTGGTGGAGGAGTGCGAAGAAGGAAGTCTCAAAGATGCAAATTGGAGAAGGGTTTCTGGTAACCCTAATTGAGAAGACCCCCGTGGGTCGGGTATAGGGTGTCTCGCGAGGCCTCCGCAGGTTTCACAACACTCATCAAGTGAGGCACTGCAAGTTGACCGGTCTTGTTTAAAGAGGATGAAGTAAAGTTTGATGATGGAGCTATTGTTTTTATGTTGAAGTTTGAGGATGGTTTGATGGCCTAAGATATGATGTACCAGGTTTTATAGAATGAAAAGGTATGTTATTCTATATATTTTGAGGCTTTATCTTGAAGTTTATGGCACATACTTGAGGTCTTTGGAACATGGTGTTGGCATATGCTTTGATCCATATATTGGTAATTATGCCACATGTTTTAGATGATGGTATATGTTTGAGGCATACCTTGGAGGGTTTGATACATGGTTGATGCATACTTTGGCACATGCTTGAGGCATGTCTTGAATGTTTTGGCACATGGTTGATGCATATCTTGGATGGTATGGCACATGCTTGAGGATTGTATCTTGGATACGTTGGCACATGGTTTGAGGTCTATTTTGGATATCTTGGCACATGCTTAATTCATATGTTGGCACATGGTTTGATGCATATCATGGTGATCTTGAGCACATGATTTGGAGATGTCCTTTGGTGATTTTGGCATGTGTTTTATGTGGTTATTGGTATGGATATGGTTTTGATGATGATGATGATGATGTATCAGTATCAGTGATAGTTATAGTGACTGGTTTACTCTGGTTTTGATGATGATCATGTATCAATATCAGTGATAGTTACAGTGAAAAGTTGAGTTTGGTTTTGATAATGATAATGTATCGGTATCAGTGACAGTTACAGTGACATCTTGAGTTTGGTTTTGATTTTGATGATGTATCAGTATCGGTGACAGGTTGATTTTGGTTTTGATGATGATGATGTATCAGTGACGACACCAGTGACAGGTTGAGTCTACATTTATATTTCAGGGAGGAAGGAAGGGGCAAGGAAAGGGGGTTGGAGCCGAAGAAAATAGGGAGTCGTAGCTTCCTTCAGGTTGGAGCTTGTAAATTAGGGGGGTTGGAGCATCCTTCTAATTGGAGCTAGAGAATTCAGGGAGTTGTAGCTTCCTTCAGGTTGGAGCCTATAAATTAGGGGGTTGGAGCCTCCTTTCAGTTGGTGTTGGATAATTCAGGGAGTTGTAGCTTCCTTTAGGTTGGAGCCTCCTTCCAGTTGGTGCTGGAGAATTCAGGGAATTATAGCTTCCTTTAGGTTGGAGCCTATAAATAGGGGGTTGGTTCCTCCTTCCATTTGATGTTAGAGAATATTGGAAGTTGGTGCTTCCTTTGAATGTAATATTGAAGATATATATTAAAAATTGTTATGTGGTTTTCTCCCATTTAAGTTTCCATGTAAAACTATTGTGTATTGTGCATCTGTGGTTATATGTTTATGATATGTTAAACGG
Organism: Picea glauca; assembly: GCA_000966675.3. Classification (NCBI taxonomy): domain Eukaryota; kingdom Viridiplantae; phylum Streptophyta; class Pinopsida; order Pinales; family Pinaceae; genus Picea; species Picea glauca. The sequence continues at coordinate 5,244 of JZKD02S1194208.1, read as the reverse complement.
AATCATAAGTGAATGGAATTATTGATAACTTATTGTTTACATGTTGTGGTTGAAAATGGTAAAAGGTGCTCAATATTGATTCATCCCCCCTCTCGGTATTGGTGAATATTCCAACTAATTTCAAAAGCTTTGCAATATTAAACCCTAAAAAAGTGCATGCTAGATAGCGCCAAGGGTTGAATTTGAGATTTGGGTTGCAATGGTATATATTGTTAAGGTCATAGTTTCAAAAATTATGTAATTTTAAGTGCAAAAATAAGGTGCTACTAATATAACCACTTTCCAATTCATGGGTTGACTTTAAGTTTTTGGTTGTTAAGGCCATGGTTTCAAACACATTGTAATTTTAACCCTAAAAAAAAGGTACTACTAGTAACACCATTTTTTTATTTGGTGGTTGATTTAATGTTTTAATTACAAGCATTGTAGGGTTTTAAGGTAATTCATGGCTATAAAAGGTTTTAATTTAACCCCCCAAAAAAGGTTTATATTGAGAGCACCACTGTTGAAATGGGGGTATTAACAATCACTAAATGCAACCTTTAAAACATGAGAACTCCAGAGGGTTCTCATCAAGTTGGTAACATTGGTTATTACATTAGAAATATTAAAAAATAATGTTATGACACATTCAATTTGAATTTAGTATATGCATCCTTGTAATATGATTATACATTAGTATTACTTAGAACCAGTGGACTATTCAAAGATAAATTCATTCCCAATGAAAATGTCCTCTTAGGATAATGTTATGAGCCAAAAAAATTGTAAAAAATGTTAGGTGTAGTGTACATATTATGCCATGCTTATTTGAATGTTAGTATTGTTTATATGCATGAAGACACAAACAAGGAGCAATGTCCATAATTTGGACATTGCCAGTGTCAAGTTGTTGTAGCTCAATTGGTTGCGGTGGGTATTTTTCTCCTCCCCACCTAGGTTCGAGTCTCATCTATGAAATATGCTACTCTTTGTGATCCAAATATTCTCGAAATACTTGACCCTCCTATGTTCTCCAGATTCTTGGGGGGGTATATTAATGTGGACGTAGTAGCTTCACGTCGTGAACCACAATGGAAAAAAAATGTGGACATGACCAATATCACAAATAAAATCAAAATCATATAAAAAGGTCCTTCACATAAGACACCAAGGCACATGCATATAATCTCAAGGATTCAAAGGATGCTTCTTTGTAAAGAATTGTTTGAGTTGTAAGGGTACATCATGCTTCACCTAGAGGAAAACTTGTGGTTATTGAACTTGATCTGGAATGTATTTGCAGAACGAAATGAATATAGATTATTATCAAAATATTCTTAACACGGAATAACAGATATACAGTAAAACTAGTTTCTATTCAATAAGGAAATAAGTTGAAACTATAAAATGCAGYGGAAACAAACTTACTAGAATGGTGGTGGCTTATCTCTTAGAAGAGATGTGATGGTTGCGCTTATTTACAAGAATATGATTACAATGAGGCTCTGAAGGCMTTTTTACAATAAACATGAATGTCAAAAACCCTAGACATCCAAAAAACCTAACCCTAGGAGATGAAGCGCCAAAAGTCATGTGGGCCCCGTTTGGGTAAGTTAGTACATCAACTTCTTGGTGTCGTAACTTTTGCATATGATCTTCGTTTTAGGCGCATGATAGCTCGTTGGAAATGCCTATCCGAGGACTACACATTTTTTTTCTATCTATCAAAGGTCATTTTGGCTATGACGAGCCCAAAAAAACCTTTTTTAGGGCCTCAAAACGACCTCGCAAGTCAGGGACCCGAAAACTAGGGAAAAACTGCCAAACTGGAAAAAAGCCAAAATGAGCCAGTTGGAATAGGTGGGGGGCCAATGAAATCCATCTGAATCAAATTCCTAGTCAATTCAATGAATATGAAGAATATAGAGAACGCATGGCCCTGAAAATTCAAGGAGAAAATACAAAGTATAAGATTGAGTATATCCATCCATAGAGGTATTACTTGTACAAAAACACCAACAATTCTATTTGGTCAATGCTCATCATCCACAATAATATTCTCTTAATTCAATGGATATGAATAATATAGAGAACACATGGCCCTAGAAATTCAAGGCGGAAATATGAAGTATATGATTGAGTATAGCCATCCATAGAGGTAGTATTTGTACTAGAACACCAACAATTCTATTTGGTTAATGGTCGTCAGCCATAATAATATTCTCTCACGGGTTCACGAAAAATGAACACCTAATGTTGGTCCTCACATTTCAAAGGAGAAATCAATTCAATAGAATGGATGTCGACACAAGACCCTCGATTGAAGAAATAGAACAAATATGGGAAAGTGTACAAGTATATGATATACAAAGACCCTTTTTAGTTGATAGGTCATTTACATTATATAATCTATACACCACACATGGTCATATGGGATTGAGAGTTTTCTATGGTGACAAGATGATTTGATTTATTCCCATTTATTTTGTGAGTTAATGTAATTATTTGAGCACTTACCATGTTTCTCTCATGTTATATTTATCTTATAATGTTGTGGGGTTAATAACAAAAGGTTGGTATTATGCATGAAAATGTTTTGGTCCCACTATGAATCATTGTACTCATGTCCTATGAAATCATATTTATGAATCCTTGAGGGTTATCCTCACAACTAATCACACTTATAGACTATTGGAAGCCACATTCAATGGAAAAAGTGGGAGATACATTCCATGTGGGATAATGACACCATCAAACTAGCTAAGGGTGTAGGAAAGAGAAAAGGATGAGGAAGATAAAGAAATTTTCAATACAAATTACAAGGGTCCTATGTTTGATGGACCTAAGTTTTTTTTACAACCATGAGGAGTGAATGCTAGTGGGAATGGAAATAAAATCCATCTTCTATGAGATTTTTTATTGGGAGCATCTAAATATGGTCCATATACTAAACCCAATGCACATAATAAAAAAAAAATCCTCTTTTGTGGAAACACATATTGTCAACAAAACAAACCAACACTTTGGCATCTAGGACAAATCTTATGGGTTCAAATCCTAAAAAGGTAATATGGCCGACAAAACAACTTACAATAAAAGGTTATGCATTTTTAAATAAGGGGATGGTCCCTAGAAGTTGGGAATAAAAAAGATTTAGATTTAGAAAATAATGTAATATTCAATGTCAAGGCACCATCTCTAGATATAGTTCAAAATGTAAGCAGTGCTTAACGATTTTTGATCTCTTTCCATGTTAGGGACAATAGTAAACCACCTAGGGTCTTCTTGAAATACTTATCAAAATTCCCTCTATTTTTTCATAGAGGTGGTACTCCTCTTTCCCACTCAATTATTCAATATATTTTCTCAAAACATAAATCCATACATTCATAACATCAACACCTATGAGTGGACTAGGTGGTAAAACAACTTACTGAATTATAAAAAGATGATAACCTCACTTGAATGCATAACTACATCCATTCATTAAGGTAATGAGAAAACAATCTTTTGAAGCAAGAGTCATAGACAAAAAATAAAAGAGATGGCCCAGAAATCAGAGAACTTTAAATGATTTCATTCATTTAGAATCATAAGATGCATAGGAGAAACACACACGATATTTCATGCTTTATAAAAATGTTTGAAACCACAAATGTTGTAAACTCCTGGAATAGCTCTTTGCGGGAGTAAAAAATAATTACTCATTGGTGTTTAAGTTCAAATAAAGTGTTTTCCTATCACAAAACACAATGTTCCCGATACTTAAATGATAAAAAGAAATGCATTTGTCCAAATGGACTGCGATGGGGCTTCCATGGACCAAATAAACAATAGTAGTAACTTGGAATAAAAAGAGAAATGCAGTTAGGGATCGGCTTTACAAATGAACACCACACTTAATAAAGTTGGATGATCAAAGACTAGAATGTAAAGAGGGTAAATTCTTCAAAAAAAAATGCACTCACAAAATTGTAGAGGAATGGAAGATATTTGGGTGTATTTCTCTCTCTCGTGATCCCCTTGCTTCTTTGGCGTCAATGTATTTATATAATATATGGGCTACAAACATTCTTGGAATAATTGTTTCTTGGTAGTTATTTTGGGTTAACTATTTGTGCCAACGATTTGTTGAGCCATCCTTCAATATATTCCTTCATTGGTGGGGTGGTAATGTCTTGTTTAACTCTGAGTGAGAATATTTCTTCTTCAATTTCTTTACATTCGGAATGCAATTATTCAATTGATGCCAGGTGGTATTCATTATTATTTACAAAGGTAACAATCCACTACTTAATTTCATCGTCTGGAAATTCAGTGAGGTCGTCAAACTCGCTTTCCCATGAAGCTTTAATCACGCCCAACTCCATGTCTAGTGTTCTTTAGTTATAACCATAGAATCTCTTATAAGTTGTGGGCCTTCAAGGTCTTTTACAATTTCTAGTGCTTTAAAGAATGCACCACTTCTTTTGTCATTTATCTTTGTACATGTGGCAATTGAATCTCTTAGCATTTGTATCATTGCCAACCAGCCCGCTCTTAATTGTTTTATTCTATGGTTTGAAGGTAATTGTTGTTGATTTCCATGATAATCACTTAAACTAGAAACCCGTGCAATAAAGGTACTTAAAGCATTTTTATAAAAAGCGTCATCATGTTCCAAGTCACTTTTCAAATATTTCTTTACATTCAGAATGCAATTATTCAATTGATGTCAGGTGGTATTCATTATTATTTACAAAGGTAACAATCCACTACTTAATTTCATCCTCTGGAAATTCAGTGAGGTCGTCAAACTCGCTTTCCCATGAAGCTTTAATCACGCCCAACTCCATGTCTAGTATTCTTTAGTTATAACCATAGAATCTCTTATAAGTTGTGGGCCTTCAAGGTCTTTTACAATTTCTAGTGCTTTAAATAATGCACCACTTCTTTTGTCAATTATCTTTGTACATGTGGCAATTGAATCTCTTAGCATTTGTATCATTGCCAACCAACCCGCTCTTAACTATTTTATTCTATGGTTTAAAGGTAATAGTTTTTTATTTCCATGATGATCACTTAAACTAGAAACCCATGCAATAAAGGTACCTAAAGCATTTTTATAAAAAGCATCATCATGTTCCAAGTCCCTTTTCAAATATTCTGTGAAGTTGACGATCCTTTGTGACAAATTCCTTAGACTCGAACTAACTTCCCATGCTTGTGAAATAATGTTAAGTCGCTTATTAATATTTTTTCGACATGCAATATGACTCCACT
>JZKD02S1194207.1:184450-198769 GCA_000966675.3 Picea glauca | reverse complement strand
TAACAAACTACAAATTTGTTCACAGTGCAAGAAAAAATTTGGAAATTTAAATGCATTTTCCATATGGATTGGTGAAAGATAAAAATGTATGAAGACATAAATTTAAAAGGAGATACAAAAACTATTTTAATTGAAATATGTAAAAGAATAAAAGTTTGTTACATACTACTGGAAATTTTGAAATGTATATGATGGAAATGTTGTATGCAACATGTATATCACAAAACATGGGGCATAAGTAAATGACGCTTGATATATAAAAATTGAAATTCATTTGTCAACATGCTGCATAAGTAAATGATGGTTGGCATGTAGAGCACCATTTATTTTGAAATATATAAAAAATAAAAGTTTGTTATATATCAAAATTTAAATGCATTTGTCATACAGACTGGTGAAAGATAAAAATGTATGAAGACATAAATTTAAAAGGAGATAAGAAAACAATTTTATTTGAAGTATGTCAAAAAATAAAAGTTTGTTACATACTACTGAAAATTTTGAAATATACAAAAAAATTAAAGTCTGTTACATATTAATGGGAATTTCAATGTGTTTTTCATGTAGACTAGGATTGGGGCTCCCGCGGACCATTAGAGAAATATGTACAAGAAACAAGACTGTAGAAAGAAGATAGAGTGCAATACCTGCAAAAAAAAAAATTGAAAGGTATAAGTGTTTGCCTACACATCTCTATTTAAGAAAGTGGAATAACTGGGTTGATAAACAAAGAAGGATGCGATCAGTAGACCTAGAGTGAGGGTACATATGATCCCTTTGGCTATTTGCTTGTGGCTGCCGTTTCATTGATGTCGCCGATGCCTGCGGTTTCAATGATGTCGTCGACGACTGCTAGAATCCTGACAATTGCCTGTTGCCTTTCATCGGCGACCTGCCTCAATTGCCTTTTGAGCCATTCTTGAATGTAGCTTCTCATTGGGGAAATGTTGATCTCATTCCATATTTTTATGTTGAAAAGATCATTTTTTATTTCTCGGAATTCGATAGAAAGATTACACAGAGCCTGGTGAATTTCCTCATTCTGTACTGAATATTTGACTAGCTAGTTGTTGATGTGAGCTTGATCAAAGTGAAGGATGCTGTAAAATTTTTCCAGAGACAAGGCCTTAAACATAGCAACCTGTTTATCGAATTCTTTCCTAGTTAAGGGCAAGGAGTTTTCGATTAAGTCGGGGTCTTGGAAGTCGTTGGTTTTTCCGGCTAAGTCTATTTTTGACAACCTTGTGAATAATTTATGTTTCTTCGATATGGCTTGTTCACATGACTGAAAAATGAGATGTAGGTTCTTCACTTTTTATTTCCAACATGAATTCAATTGACCGATCTAGTTTTTGTATGGAAGATCTTGTTCTCTTATTTTTGTTTCTATCATATTGTTGACAATGGTGCCAAAAGGAAGGACCGTTTTTTAAAATAATTTTTCTTCATCTTTTAACTCCGCCTACAAATGTTCGAGCAAACTATGTGCCCTGGTTCCAAGGGAAGTGATGGTTTGTGATGTTTTCCATGCCTCGGTAACCCGTTCCATTCTTTTCTTGATATTATTCTCCACATATCATCTACAGGATGCCAACATGGTGGAGGATTCTTTTGCGTTGCCTGTAGGGGTGGCATGCATGGATATTTCCAAAGGATTGACAAGAAATGGCATAGGAATGAAAGCCTCTTCCAATTCCTTGACCCGGTCCTTGAGTCTGGAATTCTCGGTCTCGATGCATCCAATGGAATCATAAAGTGCTTCTCCTCTCACGGTGTGAAGTTGACATATTTGAGACGACTGCATCTTGGCAAGGGAAACCTCTGAACGAGATTTCCCTTTCTTATTTTTAACATCTTTTTTCTCAATTATCAATTTTTTGGACTGGCTATCAAAAACAATGCTCTGGAACACAAAGGATTCATCTTCGTCAAAATTTTTGGTAACGTATATGTCCATTGGACGACTATGCTGGATGGCATTTCTGGGCTGATCAAGGAATCAGAGCATGCTATCCAGATCAGTGTCAAGTTCCATGTTCTCACTCTGAATTTCTGGATCTTCCACCTATCCCACATTGTTTTTTCTTTTCTTCTCTACTGGAAGCTTATGAGAACTATCAATTTTATAGTGAGGAGGGTCGTTATCTCCTCCTCCATTTCAATAACTTTGAGTTTCTTTGTTGTTGTGGTGGGCCGTTGGAGAGATGATCCAGGATGTCGTATTTTTTAGAGTTCTATTTGCCGATTGAACACTCTTGTCATTGAGGCCTTTCCCCTATTGCGTGTACAATTTAGTGCAACTTTGAACTGTGACCACGTCGCCGACATCAGAGGCAGAAAATTTTCCACCATTGTCTCTGTTTTCGGGCAGGTGATTTTTTAAAAAAAAATCGCCGACGCCAAGTGTTTGTAAATGTTGTCAAAAATAGTATAGGGGTCGAACCCTCTTATGATTCAGCATATCTCAGGTTGGAGATGCTAGAATGCGCTGCGAATTCCTCAATTTTCTTGACATTTTTCAACATGAACTCCTCTACTTTCCAAGGCAGAGGAATACACTGCTTTTTTCTTCTTCTTTTGCTATAGATGCAACCAGTAATTGTATTTCTATGCTACTTCTGCAACAAACATTCTGTTTGTAATGTGACATGGAAGGAGAGAAGGTATTTCTGTGGAGCCAAAAATTCTTATGACAGTGTAATTATCCAAATGTTCGAGTGTCCCCTTCCTGTCCAAAAACATGGTTTCCTGATCAGATATGCGGGGAGCATATTCTCCTAACAAAAAAACTTTGAAAACAGACACAAAGCCATTAAAAACTTCATAGAAACAATGGGAAGCCTTGGGCTTCCACAAGGCCTGGTACCAGAACGTTACTGGGTGGAATTCATAGTTGACATTCTTGGAGAGAGACAGTTGTGGAAACCGACATGAATGCGCTATCACAAAAAATAATTAGGACGACATATAAAATTTCTTTTCCCTTTTGAAGCTTGACAATTGGGAACATATTTCATGGGAAATTAACTTGCCCCAATAAAAAATGGCTTGTTCGTTGACTATGAAATACAAAATATAAAGAGCCATCTAAGAAACAGTTGTTGTGGATTCCTGTCCCATTACTCTTGTAAACAACCAGGCAATTTCATGAAATGGATTTCTAAATGAACTAACTTGCAATCTTGTAATATCTTCAGGAACTAGAAGCGGGTTTTCCAATAAATGGGGCAAGAGGTCCAACCCGTTATTATGCTTTGCTAGGAACTATTTCAAATCTTCTCCTTTGAATGTCAATGTTGGCTCCTACAATCTTATCATCTGGAAAAAGACCTGAGGTGACAAAGAAACAGAAGAGCAGTTTCACAGTGGAATAATTCTTTTGTCTAAAATAAATTTATCGGCGCACCAAGAGACCAGGTCCTTACAGTAAAAAATCTCAGGGACACAGCCTGCACGAGCAATCCCAGAGGTCCAAATTACTTGGTTCTCTACGAAAAAGGTTGAGTAATAAGAATATGCCCTGGACCATTGGAATTTCTAGTCCTCGCGCCCAAATATGTTCACTGTATCTCCACAGAAATATTGTCGAACTGATGCCATAGGTTTATGAGAACGTTGGTTTTCTCCAGATGATGGTTGAAATGAACAGTTAGAACCGATAATGTAATTCTCTGCTAAATCTTGGTTAAATTCTTATGAATGGGAAAGATCCTCAAGCCTTTTGCTGATTAATGACAATGTGTATGGGTGGTGCATGATGAACTGTTAGCAGTAAATCTTACTTATTGCATATTTAGAAATGCGAAGGTGGCAGGTACGACGAAGAGAAATCAAGGATTGGAGGTGCTGCCACTCAGAACTAAAATGGGCTGCGACAAATCAATCCCGAGGCAACCTCGAACCACTTTGGATTGGGAGCTGCCCCTTCCAACCCGAGACGGATCTCTCGAACAATGTCACAATAAGAATTTAAGTAGCGTGAAAAAGGTGGGCAGATTTATGGGTGAATGAAGGTCTTGGATTTTTGGAGTTTGGGTGTTAAACCAGGGAAATAGTCCATTGGGCATGGAGTCAAATGAAAACTGAAGAAAAGAGACAATAGCAGAGATCAAATACTTGCGGAAAGTGAGGCAAAGTAAGTCTATCTTTCAGTGCTTTGAAAAATCATGATGCGACAGTGGAAAGCAAAAGGAAAGGCCGACGTAGCAAAGGATACATGCAGAAATTTGAAAATGCAGATTGGTCTTACACAGCTGGTAGCTGGTGTAGAGGAAAGGCAATAAAAAATTTCAGAAAACCCAAATTCTTTCGTTACAGTAGTGGTCGTACTAAAGTGTAACGAATCCCATCAGTTAGAGGAAAATAAAATGTAATACAGTCGTAATGGATTAAGGAAGACATAAGGCTATGGTAACAACGATATCAACTGTGAGTAAGGAACACATAAATGCAATCCAAACAGATTTTAACACAACAGAAAAGAATAAGAACATGTTGAAAGAAATCGACCGTGATGAATCTCACAGTCGCAAGTAAACATCTTTTTTATTACTCCAATAATGGATTACACAATAACTCAACAATTACAATGAATCTCTGTTGACATAGATTTTTCTCCCATTCCTGCGCTCATGCGCCCCCCTTTCAGTGTTACATCTATCATTCTTTTAAAGGATAAAAATCTAAACAAAACTCTTAGTGTTCTTGGAAATGTGAACCGGTTCATCTTCCTGGAATTCGCGACTGCCAGATGTTCTACAGTTACAAATATTGGTGTGTGCTGGCAAAAACTCGTTCGGGTATAGGGGAAATGAATCAATAGAAAGCTCTAAAAGATATAAATCGATTTCCTCTTCATCTGCACTTATCTTTATCCCTTTAATATCGATGCCTTTGCCTGAACTTGGTGCATCTTTACCCCCAATGCATACCAGCAAGCTGTTGTTTCTGTCCCTTTCTTGTGCACTTGTTACTCCAACAAATTTGTATGCTTCTAAGATATTATTGCCTGAATAAATCAAACCAGCAGTCCTGTTATCTCCATCAGCCCGACCTCGGGCCAGTGAACCAATGGATTCTGAAAGGCAGTTGTTTACTGTCTCCAAATCCATTGCAAAGTCACCCACCCGCTTTTGAATTCCAACAGACTTATCATAAAGACCAACATCTAGAAACTGTCGAGCAACTTCAAGCAAGAAATGATGTTGGGCCTGCCTCTCAGGAAAAAATCTTCTTAGTCTGCCTTCTGATCCAGTGTTGATCAGCCGAGTCGTTACCTCATCGGATGAGTTGGTGCCCATCCCACTGCTGTAGCAGCGGGTGCATTTGAGCATCCAGTTGATAGCGAGTGAACAAAAGAGAGCACATAGCCGCAAGAATGATAGTTATATCGGAGTCTGCAGTGCCCTCATTGACAGAAGGACCATAACACCCAGTGTGTTCATCTCCACTTCTAGAAGGTGCCGGAGTAGCAGACAATAGATTTCTGCCCACTGAGAACTGCTCATTTTTGTCGGATTCGACTTAAAAACCTCAACGAATCTGTTCGTCCCCTTGAACGTAATGACTAAGAGTGTTTGGCAGTGCCAAACAGACCTCATAGAAACGACAACAAAATGAAAACCACCTTTCTCTGTGGTTTGAGCAAGAAGAGTAGAAACAAGATGGCCAACCCGACGTGAATTTGATGTTGGCATGCTTCCTTTTCAGTGTTTAATATATTACACACTTTCACAGCTGAGTCCTGTTGATGTCTTTCTTTTTCTTCAGTGAAATTGCTTGAACTCCATCTCCACTCTGACTAGTGTTAGGGTTTCCAGCATTGACGAGTATGAAACCCCGCTCAAAATAAACCTCTTCATGCATATCGCACCACCCACAGCCATGGTCGCGGCCACAGGAACGACCGATATTATCACCGAATCCAAGAACTCGATTGGCTGAACATAAGCTCTAAGAAGGCTGCTGGGTGCAATTGCACTGGCAGTAAGGCCCAATTTTGGTGTTATACTGAACACTGTCTATGTTTAGACATATGATGCATTTCTGGTCTGCACGGATTCTGTCTGCCAGGTGTTCTGACACCTGGGGAGACCTGGAGGAGGCGGCTCCAATGCTTTCATATAATCGCGACTGTTTTTAATTAGAACGCCATAATGAAATGAGGCCAGAACGATTCACGTCCCGAACAAAATAATTATTGCTGCCCAACGCTCCGATTCTCTCCGCCATCTTATGCAGACTGCAATGATTTCATTTGTGGCACTTCCAACGGGCAAAAAAAAAACGTATGGAGCATTAACGTATAGAGCATTAACAAGATATTACGTTCCCATCTTCCCTGGATAATTGAGGTCGCGAAGAGAGAGTTTGTCAGAGGATGTCAGATCAATTGCTACAACCCCTTTGTAACCACCATACCTTATTTGAAAAGCAGATGGTATTCGCTTGCTATTCTTTTCACATCCACACTTCAAAGAAACACGCTTTGCCAAGGGCAGAGACAATTTCCTTATCCCATATGAAAAATTATATGTTCTGTTACCATTGCGGACTTGAATATCAGGAATGATTCCAATTTCATGACCATATATGTGTAGAGTTTCTGTGGAAGAACTAAAGGATCGCCCCATTCTTGCTTCACATTTTGCAACATTTCTGATAAAAATAAAATCACCCATCCATTCACGGATATTATCTACGTCAACAATGTCATTTGAAGAAAACATCCATATAGCACTTTCTCGCAGTTGACTTGATGAGAAAGCCAAAATTTCAAACCTTTTATTGCCTATCACAATGCCATCTCTCAAGATCTGAAGAATCTGTTTGTATAGTTTTGTCCGCTTGGGAACTCTGTTATTCATTCTCAGAGACAAATCATTTGAACGGAGTCTGCCTAGGTTCTCATCAACAAAGGAAACATGAAGAAATTCATTGATATACTCAGCACAATGTCGTGTCACATGGTTGGAAACATCGACTTCAGGTTCCAGGCCACATGAAAACCATGGATATCCTTGTCGAAAATAAAAAAGAACGTACGATTGTTGATCGAGAACAATTCACTCAGATACTTTATTCACCTGGCAATCATCCATCTCATACCAGCTATCAAGTGAGGAACGAACAAAACAGTAATAATGGCCAAAATCCAAAGTGTATCCAGAATGCACAAGCATTGCATAAAACTCATATTTAAGCTGTCCTTGATTCGGTTGGGTATGACTCACAAAGGGATCCATGTCTAATACTCTCGGGTATTCAATTATCTTGTTTACTTTCTCACTAGAAAATCCATAACCAATAAATCGCTTGAGATGGACCATTAGAACATTGGGAAGTTGGCTGACTGTGGGTTGCTTTAAGACTTGAACTGTTTGAAAACAATGTTCGCAAGCATGATTAACATCATGAACAGTTTGTACCTTTGTGAAGGATTTCAGAGCATCTGTTAGTGAATCCAATTCATTTATTGCCAAGCTCAAATCAATGGAATGTTCAAATGTGTGTGAGCAGTACAAACAATTCATGCACTTTATCTGACTTCTGAGACAACCACCAAATTTTTTTTGATAAACATGTTTCCTTCAAAACATAGGCATGGGTTTGAAGTCTCTGGACCTAGGGCACAGTTGTGTAAATCCTCAATAAGACCATGCATGTACTCATGAGCATCTTCCTGCTCCCACCTCTGAAACGAAGTCGACATATTGCTCAAATTATTCACCAAATCCCATGGCGCTATGATTTCCCCCATCGAGGATAGTGATAATTCCACATGCTCTAGGAGCGCACAGAAGGCACAGAAACCCTCGATTTTGCATGGGATTTTATGGTTCCAATTACGAAGGGATTCAACCAACGATAGCGTATACGTCATGCACTGCAAGACAACAAATGAGAAAGCAAGTATTTCCCAAATTGCGAAGCCCTGCACCCAGAACCAATCTTGGGCAGCACAGTCAAATTTAATATCTGTTACAACATTGGCTCCAACTAGGGATGGTGCTTTCCTGAAAGTGCCAAGAACTGTAGACCAAGTGCCTTCATCCATTTGGCTATGGAGTCATAATGCTTTATGTCAAAACCATACTGGATTCATAACTGAACTAGAAACATATTGAACACTATCAATGTAATCTAATGCTTGAAGTCAAGCTTATTTATATACATCACCTACTCTAACTACTTTAAGATTTCTAGAATCAAATGATACGAAAATGCCAGTGAAGCCAATCCAATAATTGTCTTCTTCTTTGAAACTTTCTCACACTTTCTCCGAGAAGGCTTAAGCAGGAAATTGACAATCCCCATCTGACCTGTTGGTGATCATGGATCTTCGAACCTTTCATGAATTCTTGTGACCAAATATTCATGACATAGAATATTCCTCCATTAAATGAATCCAAACGATCAGCAAAAGGGTCTTGGAAAAATATACCGTCCCGAGGTTTTAAAACATCCATGACTACTCTATGTTCTAATTTATAATACTCAGGATCATTAAACATGGCAACCATTTCTTTTTCATGAAACAAAGCAGAGTCTAGAATCTGATCTTCTGGTAGGAAATCATCACAAATAGGTTTGTTAACTTCCTGTAGGGTTCCATGAAATACCTGACTGTCACCATCCAAAATCAGATTTACATCTTCTTCCTGAGTAAGTTCACAAGATCCAACATTCTCATGAGCCAACTCTTCCTCATACTGATCATTTTCATCAACTCGAGAAATTTCTATTGTTTCTTCCTCCTCCTCCAGAGGACTTGTATCACAACAATCTTCAAAAAGGATTTCAGCAGAATATATCCTCTTACAGTGTTGATGAAAAAGTGTGTGAAAACATTTCAATGAAGGAATATTGGAATGGGGTAAAGATTTATACCAAATTCTAGCATCTTTTTCCAATGAAAACATAAACAATTTCATGAGGACATCTTCATGATTGTCGTCCTCATCTTCTCCAAATTTAGGAAGGATATCCCCCCAAATTTTAATGTCTGGAACAGTGTTTGGAAATCCATAAACATTTGCAAAGTCCAGAGGAGCAAACCCTGCAGCAATTCGAGCAGCGAATGAACTCGACATTTGAGACCAGTGGAGTCGCCAACAAAATCATGTAGAGTCTACGAACCAAGGAGTCGCCAGGTGAATGATCACAACCAATTTAATGCCTATCCCTTGTTCACCATCAAGAGATAGATATGAACTTTGTCATATCCCATGGAAGATAACTCCATCCTCCATCCCCGGCAGCGAAGCCAAAAATGTTGACACTCAGAACTGAAATGGGCTGCGGCAAATCAATCCCGAGGCAACCTCGAACCACTTTGGATTGGGAGCTGCCCCTTCCAACCCAAGAGGGATCTCTCGAACAATGTCACAATAGGAATTTAAGTAGCGTGAAAAAGGTGGGCAGATTTATGGGTGAATGAAGGTCTTGGATTTTTGGAGTTTGGGTGTTAAACCAGGGAAATAGTCCATTGGGCATGGAGTCAAATGAAAACCGAAGAAAAGAGACAATATCAGAGATCAAATACTTGCGGAAAGCGAGGCAAAGTAAGTCTATCTTTCAGTGCTTTGAAAAATCATGATGCGGCAGTGGAAATAAAAAGGAAAGGCCGACGTAGCAAAGGATACATGCAGAAATATGAAAATGCAGATTGGTCTTACACAACTGGTAGCTGGTGCAGAGGAAAGGCAATAAACAATTTCAGAAAACCCAAATCCTTTCATTACAGTAATGGTCATACTAAGTGTAACGAAGCCCATCAGTTAGAGGAAAATAAAATGTAATACAATCATAATGGATTAAGGAAGACATAAGGCTATGGTAACAACGATATCAACTGCGAGTAAGGAACACATAAATACAATCCAAACAAATTTTAACACAGCAGAAAAGAAGAAGAACATGTTGAAAGAAATCGACCGTGATGAATCTCACAGTCGCAAGTAAACATCTTTTTTATTACTCCAATAATGGCTTACACAATAACTCAACAATTACAATGAATTTCTCTTGACAGAGATTTTTCTCTCAGTCCTGCGCTCATGCGCCCCCCTTTCGGTGTTACATAAATCAATCTTTTAAAGGAGAAAAATCTAAACAAAATTCTTAGTGTTCTTGGAAATGTGAACCGATTCATCTTCCTGGCATTCGCGACTGCCAGATGTTCTGCAGTTACAAATATTGGTGTGCGCTGGCAAAAACTCGTTTGGGTATAGGGGAAATGAATCAATAGAAAGCTCTAAAGGATATAAATCAATTTCCTCTTCATCTGCACTTATCTTTATCCCTTTAATATCGATGCCTTTGCCTGAACTTGGTGCATCTTTACCCCCAATGCATACCAGCAAGGTGTTGTTTCTGTCCCTTTCTTGTGCACTTGTTACTCCAACAAATTTGTATGCTTCTAAGATATTATTGCCTGAATAAATCAAACCAGCAGTCCTGCTATCTCCATCAGCCCGACCTCGGACCAGTGAACCAATGGCTTCTGAAAGGCAGTTGTTTACTGTCTCCAAAGCCATTGCAAAGGCACCCACCCGCTTTTGAATTCCAACAGACTTATCATAAAGACCAACATCTTGACACTATCGAGCAGCTTCAAGCAAGAAATGATGTTGGGCTTGCCTCTCAGGCAAAAATATTCTTAGTCTGCCTTCTGATCCAGTGCTGATCAACCGAGTCGTTACCTCATCGGATGAGTTGGCGCCCATCCCACTGCTGTAGCAGTGGGTTCATTTGAGCATCCAGTTGATAGCGAGTGAACAGAAGAGAGCACATAGCCGCAAGAATGATAGTTATATCGGAGTCTGCAGTGCCCTCATTGACAAAAGGACCATAACACCCAGTGTGTTCGTCTCCACTTCTAGAAGGTACCGGAGTAGCAGACAATAGCTTCCTGCCCACTGAGAACAGCTCATTTTTGTCGGATTCGACTTAAAAACCTCAAAGAATCTGTTCGTCCCCTTGAACGTAATGACTAAGAGTGTTGGGCAGTGAAAAACAGACCTCACAGAAACGACAACAAAATGAACACCAGCTTTCTCTGTGGTTTGAGAAAGAAGAGTAGAAACAAGATGGCCAACCCGATGTGAATTTGATGTTGGCATGCTTCCTTTTCAGTGTTTAATATATTACGCACTTTCACAGCTGAGTCCTGTTGATGTCTTTCTTTTTCTTCATTGCAATTGATTCAACTCCATCTCCACTCTGACTAGTGTTAGGGTTTCTAACATTGACGAGTATGACACCCCGCTCAAAATAAATCTCTTCATGCATATCGCACCACCCACAGCCATGGCCGCGGCCACGGGAACGGACGATCTTATCACCGAATCCAAGAACTCGATTGGCTGAACATAAGCTCTCATAAGGCTACTGGGTGCAATTGCACTGGCAGTAAGGCCCGATTTTGGTGTTATACTGAACACTGTCTATGTTTAGACAGATGATGCATTTCTCGTCTACACGGATTCTGTCTGCCAGGTGTTCTGACACCTGGGGAGACCTGGAGGAGGCGGCTCCAATGCTTTCATATAATCGTGACCGTTTTTAATTAGAACGCCATAATGAAATGAGGCCAGAACGATTCACATCCCGAACAAAATAATTATCGCTGCCCAATGCTCCGATTCTCTCCACCATCTTATGCAGACTGCAATGATTTCATTTGTGGCACTTCCAATGGGCAAAAAAAAACCGTATGGAGCATTAACGCATGGAGCATTAACAAGAGATTACGTTCCTGTCTTCCCTGGATAATTGAGGTCGCGAAGAGAGAGTTTGTCAGAGGATGTCGGATCAATTGCTACAACCCCTTTGTAACCACCATACCTTATTTGAAAAGCATATGGTATTCGCTTGCTATTCTTTTCACATCCACACTTCAAAGCAACACGCTTTTCCAAGGGCAAAGACAATTTCCTTATCCCATCTAAAAAATTATATGTTCTGTTACCATTGCAGACTTGAATATCAGGAATGATTCCAATTTCATGACCATATATGTGTAGAGTTTCTGTGGAAGAACTAAAGGATCGCCCCATTCTTGCTGCACATTTTTCAACATTTCTGATAAAAATAAAATCACCCATCCATTCACGGATATTATCTGCGTCAACAATGTCATTTGAAGCAAACATCCATATAGCACTTTATCGCAGTTGACTTGATGAGAAAGCCAAAATTTCAAACCTTTTATTGCCTATCACAATGCCATCTCTCAAGATCTGAAGAATCTGTTTGTATAGTTTTGTCCGCTTGGGAACTCTCTTATTCATTCTCAGAGACAAATCATTTGAACAGAGTCTGCCTAGGTTCTCATCAACAAAGGAAACACGAAGAAAGTCATTGATATACTCAACACAATGTCGTGTCACATGGTTGGAAACATTGACTTCAGGTTCCAGTCCACATGAAAACCATGGAGATCCTTGTCGAAAATAAAAAAGAACATAGGATTGCTGATCGCGAACAGTCCACTCGGATACTTTATTCACCTGGCAATCATCCATCTCATACCAGCTGTCAAGTGAGGAATGGACAAAACAGTAATAATGGCCAAAATCCAAAGTGTATCCAGAATGCACAAGCACTGCATAAAACTCATATTTAAGCTGTCCCTGATTCGGTTGGGTATCACTCACAAAGGGCTCCATGTCTAATACTCTCGGGTATTCAATTATCTTGTGTACTTTCTCACTAGAAAAGCCATAACCAATAAATCGCTTGAGATGGACCATTAGAACATTGGGAAGTTGACTGACTGTGGGTTGCTTTAAGACTTGAACAGGTTGATAACAATGTTCGCAAGCATGATTAACATCATCAACAGTTTCTACCTTTGTGAAGGATTTCCGAGCATCTGTTAATGAATCCACTTCATTTATTGCCAAGCTCAAATCAATGGAATGTTCAAATGTGTGTGAGCAGTACAAACAATTCATGCACTTTATCTGACTTCTGAGACAACCACCAAATATTTTTTTGATAAACATGTTTCCTTCAAAACATAGGCATGGGTTTGAAGGCTCTGGACCTAGGGCACAGTTGTGTAAATCCTCAAGCAGACCATGCATGTACTCATGAGCATCTCCCTGCTCCCACCTCTGAAACGAAGTCGACATATTGCTCAAATTATTCACCAAATCCCATGGCGCCATGATTTCCCCCATCGAGGATAGTGATAATTCCACATGCTCTTGGAGCGCACAGAAGGCACAAAAACCCTCGATTTTGCATGGGATTTGATGGTTCCAATTACGAAGGGATTCAACCAACGATGGCATATACGTCATGCACTGCAAGACAACAAATGAGAAAGCAAGTATTTCCCAAATTGCGAAGCCCTGCACCCAGAACCAGTCTTGGGCAGCACAGTCAAATTTAATATCTGTTACAACATTGGCTCCAACTAGGGATGGTGCTTTCCTGAAAGTGCCAAGAACCGTAGACCAAGTGCCTTCATCCATTTGGCTATGGAGTCATAATGCTTTATGTCAAAACCATACTGGATTCAGAACTGAACTAGAAACATATTGAACACTATCAATGTAATCTAATGATTGAAGTCAAGCTTATTTATATATATCACCAACTCTAACTACTGAAAGATTTCCAGAATCAAATGATACGAAAATGCCAGTGAAGCCAATCCAATAATTGTCTTCTTCTTTGAAACTTTCTCACACTTTCTCCGAGCAGGCTTAAGCAGGAAATTGACAATCCCCATCTGACCTATTGGTGATCATGGATCTTCGAACCTTTCATCAATTCTTGTGACCAAATATTCATGACATAGCATATTCCTCCATTAAATGAATCCAAAAGATCAGCAAAAGGGTGTTAGAAAAATATACCGTCCTGAGGTTTTAAAAAATCCATGACTGCTCTATGTTCTGATTTATAATACTCAGGATCATTAAACATGGAAACCATTTCTTTTTCATGAAACAAAGCAGAGTCTAGAATCTGATCTTCTGGTAGGAAATCATCACAAATAGGTTCGTTAAATTCCTGTAGGGTTCCATGAAATACCTGACTGTCACCATCCAAAAATAGATTTACATCTTCTTCCTGAGTAAGTTCACAAGATCCATCATTCTCATGAGACAACTCTTCCTCATACTGATCATTTTCATCAACTCGATAAATTTCTATTGTTTCTTCCTCCTTCTCCAGAGGACTTGTTATTGGTTGTGGAGCCTGATTATCTTCCTGATTCAGAGGTCCTTGCTTTCAGCCGTGTTTATACCCCATGAAGTATTTACACCCCAGAAGTATGTATACTCTTCCACGTGGGGGAGT